>JAWDGP010004190.1:700000-787500 GCA_033675545.1 Elysia crispata
AGCTTGATATCGTTGTGGGCGATATTATGCTTGTGGAGGTGTTCTACTGCGCGGGCGACATGGGACATGTAGCGGTTGACGCGTCTGGGATTCTGCCTGCCGCACAGCTCCACAAGGTCGCCACGTGCATAGTAAGGCATGGCAATGACGGCGTAATCATGGCAACGGGCAGCCATGATACAGGGCACCAGATGATGGTGAGGCACGGCCTTGCAGAAGGAATCGAAGAATAAAATATCTGATAGTCTATTTCAGTGTTCATACTGCTGCACTGTTTGTATTTAACATATATAAAATTTAAATTTAGAGTCTTAAGTCCCCTAAGCCTTTCTAAGGATCTTCCACGCAAAAGTACAAAGCTCATATCGTATGATAGAACTTTTGAAAAGATGCCACATGGTGATACATGTAGTATCAGTGAGTAAAGGAGAGTAATTGACTAGTCCGGCTACAATTGTAGCCTTCGTAATGCTAAAAATAAAACCAACAACAAATTTTACTATCTAATGCTGATATGGATGTGCACCGACCATTAGACAAAAAATCACAGTCATACTGGATGGTAGATGCTGTAGGTGGCAAACATAAAGAATTGTGAATCAGCTGAGCATTATAAATAATTCTATGAGATTTGTACATGATCAATTTTCACTTAAATCTGAAACTGAGGTCAGCAGACAACTATTAAATTGAATATTTCATGAAATATGGTCAATATCATTTTGTAGATTTTGTAGCGATTTAAATCGAAAATTAAAAATTGTAATAAAAACATATTGTGGCGGAATATGTCTTGTATATCGAAAGTTGCGTTCATTTAGAGATTCATTCAAAGCCACATTTTTAAACCAAATAACATTTCGTTTGGCAGAACAAGCTGAAACCTTTTAAGTAAAATGAAATAACTATTATCAAACAATAAACAATAGAGAAGATTCTAACTACGTCCGCTGCAATGCAGGAAAACGCTATATGTAAAATTTATGGACCGACACTAAAACTTGTCAATTTATTCAGAGACAAGTCTTAAAATAATAGAACAATTATCATTGTGCTTGTGCAAAAATTTTATAAATGTTTTGAGACTCTGAATATTGGCACCATCACCTATTTAATTTCATTTATCACAACCGTAAAGGAATTATCAAAAGTTTTTATTCAACCAACGGATGGAGTAGATCTTTTACTTGAATTTTACATGACTCTTACTTATTACGGTATTTGACTCTAAGGTCTTGAATTGAAAAGAAAATCCAGTAAAGGTTGATCATTTCAAACATGAAGTAACAAATTTACTGAACTGTGCCAATAGACCTTATTCCTGGGTTATGTTATAAATGTTAAACGGTATCGAGACTAGGATATTTTTAGAAAGTAAGATAATTTGTATTTCAATACTTTTAAGTAAGTCTTTCTCACCTGCATCACTCCCGCCTCTGTCGAAAACTGGCGCATACTTCTCTCACGAACATCTTCTGAGAGAGAAAACTTCTTAACCGCCAGCATCCGACCAGAGCCGCTCTTGGGTTTGACCAGGAACACTTCACCAGCCATTCCTTTGCCGAGTACCTTCACCCTCTTTAAGTTGAACCTCTCAAAGAAATCCTCTCCCTCCAGATCATAGACTGTAGTTGAATTCTCTGAGTTTACAGATTCAGCCATGATTTCGAGCAGATTGCAATACAGCAGAGATTGTGTATGGGAATACTTGAAGATAGTTACAGAAATAATCCGTATGTCCGACTGCATTTAATGCGAAGTACGAACTGAAGTTTTCCAGTAAAATGATCAGCTTATATACTGATGCTGCGGACCTCCCTAGTGAGCCTTTGATCTCTCAAACAATAAGCGGTGTTGAAATCTTAAGTAAACATAGCGAGTGACACTAGAACAATAGAGTTTCGCCAAAGGTACGGTCACTGGAGGCTTGCCTTGAGGGTACATTTCTACCCTGGAGCTATGAGCAGCAGCACAAAGGGCGCTAACGAGAGAAACGCCTCGAGCATCGGCGACCCACGGGGGTAGAGTTTGGGGCTGAAGGGCACGATGGACTCGGCACAAGAACAAAAGAGGCTGACCAGGTGGTCAGTGTAAACAAATTCTTGAACGAAAATATTATTGGGTGTTGCTGTGCTGTTGTTACTATAGTTTGTTTACTTTTTTGAGGAGATATTTTTCGGAGGTTTGAAAATGAAAGAGTGGGAATTTTCTAAAATTTCACAAATTGGATAAAAATTTAGATAACGAATAAAACACGAATTTTCCAAACATTACAAAGAAAGACCAAACCAAGCAAGAGGCATGGCAATAAAACTGTTTTATTACAGCCTATTATAGCATACGGAATATTGAAACTGGTTTGTCTTAGAAGCTTTATTATTATAAGTCGCAATAAAACCCTAAGTGAGCATTTCGAGTGACAGCAGGACATTAGAGTTTTGCCAAAGAAACGGTTGTTCGAGGTTTTCTTTCAGGGTCCATTTCTTGCTTGGAGTTATGAGCAGGAACTCAAAGGGCGCTATTTCATCTAACAATACCTATCCATTTCGTTTATAAATATATGCATATTTCATCAATGTCCCTGCAAGATGATTACTTTTTTTGTTAATTTCCAGTCAAAAGTTGCGTGTCAATGCCTTGCCTTTTTGATTTTGTTGTTGTTTGGATGTAAAGTGATAGTATTGTGGAAGACTGCGAGCTGCTCAAGACCTGGATCTTTCTCCTTTACAGAGGTTAGTCGGTGAATTTCTACTGTATTTTATTACGGTTGTGACACTAAGAATCACCATCCGATATTTAACAAAAAAATTCTGTTCATAATATTTGGCTTGCTCCATCTAAGATGAATCATCAGACCAACTTATTACGCATACTTACTCGTTACATATAAGAAAAAAGTATTCTTCTCAGTAATATGTCATTCAAACATTGGCTCACCTTCATCCATATAAAAATTGATTTTAGAGCATTTAGGCCTATTTACGAGAATCTTTCCAATGAAATCATCTCCTCCTATCTATTTAAGTCGGCACAAGAGAATTTGCTGAAGCCTAACCAACTAGAAAGACCTAGAGCTTCCGAAGTTGTAAAGATGATGAAAATGAAGTGATTGAAGCATTTCTAAATATGAAGCTCCACGAAATGGCAATGTCCCATCCTGTGGTATTATTTATGGCTTTGAAACGGTGAGTAATGCGTCTCTTTTCACTCGTTTAGGTTAACTCAATATTTTCATTATTTTCATTTTTTTTTTACATTTTTTTCTTTACTGTGGGTTTTAACTGTTTTTGTTCTTGGTCTTTTCAAGGGATTTTTGCTCTTGTGTTCTTCTTCTTCTATACTTCATCTTCTTCTTCTTCTTCTTCTTCTTCTTCTTCTTCTTCGCATTATTACGTTTATTATTATTATTATTATTATTATTATTATTATTATTATTATTAGTAGTAGTAGTAGTAGTAGTAGTAGTAGTAGTAGTAGTAGTAGTAGTAGTAGTAGTAGTAGTAGTAGTAGTAGTAGTAGTAGTAGTAGTAGTAGTAGTAGTAGTAGTAGTAGTAGTAGTAGTAGTAGTAGTATCAAATTTAGATCTAGAGGAGGCAAACCACTAGGTTAAAATAAGAATTATAAGAGCTAGAATTTTAGGTAGTGCTCAGCAGTGGTTAGGGTAAGGCTTCTATGTGAAAATGACCGAAAATGCTTGAATTGGTGGGATTAGAACCATCACTCAAAGAGAACATAGCTTATACCAATACGCCACTACGCTCCCTTCAAAGAGAGTTTCATGGCGAAGGTATTTACTAAGCCTCCCTGAGTGACTTGCAATCTTGATTGGGAAAGCCCAAATCGCACCAAATACAACCATTGAATCCGGAAGCACCACACTTGCCAATGGACGCACAAACATCTAGGACGAAAGATAACAATATGTAATCCTCAAATGTAGTAGTAGTAGTAGTAGTAGTAGTAGTAGTAGTAGTAGTAGTAGTAGTAGTAGTAGTAGTAGTAGTAGTAGTAGTAGTAGTAGTAGTAGTAGTGTGATAAATTCTCTCATTTTACTCAATAGTACCTATAATAGTCAATGAAATGTGTGCTTTATTGTATTTTCTTGCTTTTTTTTGTCTGAATTCTTCCTTGTTCGGCTACTTCTATCCCCCTTCAAGAGTGCAACCTTATCGCGGTGAAGAGGTTTAGTAATGTGTATGAACATGAAGCCACTTCTGAGAGCTTTGCTTCTAAACTAATGTCACAGGACAGATTATGTCTTTAGAGTAGACCATACGCAGGGGAAAAATGTACACCTAACTTTTATTTTGTCGTTAAACGGAAACGTTGAATCCAGCCTTATTTAAGTAAATTGTGAACGGATATCAAACCTTTCGGGGTTTTTTTAATCTACCCAAACCCCCCCCCCTCTCTCTCTCTCTCTCCTTCTCTCTCCATTTTTCTTGGCATTTTTAAAACTAATAGTGGATAAGTATGGATTATATGCGAGTTTCATGATTCCTCATGAATAATTATCGGTATTATTATCCCCATTTTTTTCGGTAAGCTGGTGTGATCAAATCTGCGTGGTAAATAAATGTATTAATGTCTTACTTCATTCTAAACCTCACAATCATTAACGTTATCATCTCTATCATCGCCTGAATTCTTCTTGTGCCAGGCTACCTTCAAGCGACAAAGTCTGCAACTCAACAATGTGGCTCAACAATGCTCGAGGCGTTTCTATCTTTTCTGTCATTTTAACTCATATTCCTAACTCCAGTTAAGAAATGTACCGTGAAGGCAAATCTCTAGACATGGTCTCTTTGGTAAAACTCTAATGTCCGCGTATCACTTGAAATGCTCATTCAGCTTCCAACTCTCTCTTAAAAACGTAAATAAACAACAGTAACAACAACACAGCAACACCCAACAATATTTTCGTTTAAGAATTTGTTTACAGTGACCACTCTCGGCAGCCTCTTTTGTTCTTGTGCCGAGTCCATCGTGCCCTCCAGCCTCAAACTCTACCCCCGTGGGTCGCCGATGCTCGAGGCTTTTCTCTCGTTAGCGCCCTTTGTGCTGCTGCTCATAGCTCCAGGGTAGAAATGTACCCTCAAGGCAAGCCTCCAGTGACCGTTTCTTTGGCGAATCTCTATTGTTCTAGTGTCACTGGCTATTTTTACTTAAGATTTCAACAGCGCTTATTGTTTGAGAGATCAAAGGCTCACTAGAAAGGTCCGCAGCATCAGTATATAAGCTGGTCGTTTTACTCAGTTTGTACCTCGCCTTAAATGCAGTCGGACATACGGATTATGTCTGCAACTATCTTCAAATACACAATTTCTGCTATTTTCCAGTCTATTTAATATCACGGCTGCATCTGTTAACTCAGAGAATCCAACTAGAGTCTATGATCTGGAGGGAGAGGATTTCTTTGAGAGGTTCAACTTAAAGAGGGTGAAGGTGCTTGGCAAAGGAATGGCTGGTGAAGTGTTCCTGGTCAAACCCAAGAGCGGCTCTGGTCGGATGCTGGCGGTTAAGAAGTTTTCTCTCTTAGAAGATGTTCGTGAGAGAAGTATGCGCCAGTTTTCTACAGAGGCGGGAGTAGTGCAGGTGAGAAAGATTTACTTAAAAGTATTAAAATATAAATTATCTTTCTTTCTAAAAATATCCTAGTCTCGATTCCGTTTAAAAGGAATAAAAAGGAATGAAATAAGTGCTGATGTCAATATTCAGAGTCTCAAAAACATAAAAAAAAATTTTGCACAGGCACAATGATAACTATTCTATTATTTTAAGACTTGTCTCTGAACAAATTGGCAGGTTTGAGTTTGATAATAGTTATTTCTTTTTACTTAAAAGGTTTCAGCTTGCTTTGCCAAACGAAATTTGGCTTTGAATGAATCTCTTTATAACAGCAACTTTCGATATACAAGATATATTCCTCTACATTATGTTTTTATTACAATTTTTAACTTTTGATTTTAATCGTTCCAATAGAATGATATTGACCATATTTCATGAAATATTCAATTTAATAGTTGTCCGTTGACCTCAGTTTAAGATTTAAGTGAAAATTGATCATGTACAAATCTCATAGAATTATTTATAATGCTCAGCTGATTCACAATTCTTTATGTTTGCCACCTACAGCATCTACCATCCAGTATGACTGTGATTTTTTTTTGCCAATGGTCGGTGCACATCCATATCAGCATGAGATAGTTAAATTTGTTGTTTTATTTTTTAACATTACGATGGCTACAATTGCAGGCCGAGCTAGTCAATTACTCTTTCCGTTTCGTCGCACTAATTTGCTATCAAGTCGTTACCTTTTCTCATGGATTGACCTATCTTTTTTGTTTTAATAAAACAATAAAATAGCACAGATTTTTGCCTGCTCAAAAATATCTTGAGGGGTACCAATTTAAAAGGAGCATGTTGTAGCCCTGGTTTTGTAATCAAATATATCTCTCTTTGCATCTCTCTTGAGACACCTGCACCTGTTAAAATGGTAATTAATTATAACAAATATCAAAGTGAATTGTCAAAAAACAAAAAAACAAAAAACAAACAAACAAACAAACAAAAAAAAAACCAAAAAAAACAAACAAAAACAAAACAAAAAAAAAAAACAACAACAACAACAACAACAACAACAACACAAAATTGATATAAATGGGACTATTCATTTTTTTATAAAAAAACATTCATGATTTTTTTTCATGAAACGGCAAAACCTAAGTAATCTTTTTGCTAAAATTGTTTTTCTATCTGAAAAAAAAGCAAATTTCAAAAGCGGTAGCAAATCTTTTTTTCCTTAACTTTGTAGAGAAGAAGAAAGGGATTTCCTTTAAGAGAAATAAAATATGGAAACAAGGCTTATATAATTCACATCTGTACATATTACATACACACATCAACTCTTATCACAATCAAGGGGAAAAAATCAAATTATTGCACAACACAGAGTTACGGTGCAAAAAGAATGGGAAAAAGATAGAATATTATAAAGAATGTATATTTTTTGCATCTATTATCTTCATTTATGCTTTTCTACCACCCTACCCTTTCCCCACCACCATCACCACCCCACCTAATTTTTAAAAAAGTTAATAATACTATTTCAAAATGATACCTTAATCATTAAAAAAAGCCAAATAAAATCAAAGATTAAATTAAGACTGTTATTTACATCAAAACAATATTCATCACATGTATCAAAAAAATTTGCTTGACATTGCACATTTTCATGAACAAGCAAATAAAAAAAAAACACCAGGCAACCTTCTTTGGCCATGTGATGAGAAGACAGAAACTAGAACATCTTGTGAAAATTGGAATAATTGATGCAGCAGGGGCAAACAACCTGAAAAAAATGTTGGATGGACTAACAAAGTGGCTGAAAGTATGGCATGGGAGAAAATTTAAAGCGACGAGGGATAGAGATGCGTGGAAAGTCATGATCTCCTACATCTCAGCACTGCACCTGATTGATGATTGATGATTGATGAGTTCAAAAGAGAATCTTTCCTTCTGTTCAACTAGATTTGGATACGGGCGTCGAGTTTGCCATTTAACCAAATGTCCCCTTCACTTCGTCTTTTATCATGTTTGTAAATGTAATGGTATTAGATCTACAGATTGATGGCTTCTTTCGGTTTAACTATATTATCTCAAAAAGTTATCGCAAACATCTGGAAATACTTTGCACGAAACGAAACAAATGGTGACTGCAAAGTAGACCCTACGAGACTATTTCCACAGCAGTTGCAAACATAGTTATAATCCAAAAACTTTGATCCATATGCTCTTAGAGGGTGTGTGAAGCCTGCTCAGCAATTTAAAAAAAAAGAACTTATCTTTGTTAATCCTTATAAAAGTTTCTCACAATATCGGCATGTTTTTGTTGAAAAAGAATCAGATTTTGAGATCTTTTGTTGAAATTTATTATGACATGTGAATGCGGAATGGATAGGATTTATCGCTTGATTACAGTGTGTGTGCATATATATATATATATATATATATATATATATATATATATATATATATATTCACATAGCTTGTCGTTGAACAAACAAAAAAGCCTTAGCGTGTTAAAATAGTTGAAAAAACCGATCATTTGTCACAATTTTATATCGATGTTGCGGAAAGTTTCAAGTAACAAGTACGATTAAGTGCCGAGACCGAATTTAAATCCAGATCGTGAAAAAAACAATGTAAATTCTGACCAATATTAAATAACGAGTAGATTAGAAATAACCTCTCTGTCTCTCTGTCTCTATCTGTCTGTCTGTCTGTCTGTCTGTCTGTCTGTGTGTGTGTGTGTGTGTCTCTCTCTCTATATATATATATATAAAACTGGTGCGTTCATAGACATTTTATATACTACAGCGTTCTTGAACTCTCAATCTGTAGTGATTAATAATTCCTTTCAAAATGACTTATCAGGCCTTTAATAGCAGTTGTTTTTTTTTTTTTTTTTAGAAAAACCTAGATCCTTAGAACGGAAATCTTTTGATTAATTTACTCGAACTTTCAGTCAAGTTAGATTGCTTCTGACAGGGGATAAGACGGAATAATTTCCTTACATTACTGCTTTACATTTCAAAAATCAAGAATTCGAACATTGTAGGACACGTGTTCGAATACCTTGCATAAAATTATGCATATAATATGCATAGTAATAAAAAAATTAGATGCCCACCCGCTTAAGTTTTCTAAAGGTTACAATAACAGGATTATAGAGGTTATTTACTCGAACTTCATTTGAGATACCATCTGAAAGAAAATGAGACGGACCAAGGGTACATTCATGTTTTATAACCTCGTAACACAGATGACAAATTTTTTCGCATGAATTATGTGCAATATATATTTTAAGCTCGTAATAGAGAGAAACCTTACAATTAAGTACGTTATCAACCTAAAATGGAAGAAAAAGCCGCATTTTTAACTTCAGTGTCTATAATGTTTCATAGATGTATGTTACAATAGAGATTTTGTATAGGGTGTTTTCATATACTTTTCTATTTCAGCATAAGATTCAACTACCATTTCTCTCTCTCTTTTTTAATGATTTTAGCACGAAACGGTGGAGTTCGCTTTTTAAAATTACTTTTGTCTCATCCCTTTATCATTGTTTCCAAACTGTATGTTTATATTTAAAATTAAAGCAAATCACTTTTACTGCTAAATTAAGTTTCATATAATTGTAACTACATAATAGAGTATATAACAGAAAATTATAATTTACATCGACAATAGCAGAAATTTCCAAACCGTCACCAATAGGGAAACAAACACAATAAACAGGAAACATTTCACCTTTTTCCTTTTTTTTGTTTTTTATTTTAAAGTTGGTAATAAAACGTATGCATTCCCGGAGAAAAAATAATTTATTGATACATTTCAAATCATCACAACCAACTTGAGCAAAATAAAAGGGAATGCACGTTTTCGATTTCCTGAGTAGGTCTTTATTATTTAAAAAAAAAAAAAATTTCTTTCAGTGAAAATGAGCTGCATAAAAAGATGTAAACAAACAAAAACAAAAGAAAATGAATATATCACAGGCTGGACAGAAAATGCTTTCTTCGACCGTGAGAAAATATATATCGTAAAGAAATTAAAACGGTGCTACCAATTATCTTTGAAAAGAAGAGACACATCAAAGTGCAATACATCTCAATATAAACCTTGTACAAGTGATTTCTTTTTAAGTTGTCTTTCTAACGTTTAAATTATTTAAAAAGATTTTCTTAGTTTTCATCAAGAAAGTGCCCAGCCCAAAAAAAAAAAAAAAATGGTTGATTTAATGTATTTTTGAGTTTTGGGTGAGGTTGTAGCTGCCTATTACGGTATAGCAATGAAGATTTCATAATTCAAAGTCTTCTTCTTTCGACATCTGATAAGCGCCGAACCATTAAGAGACCATCATTTAATGGCAACATGACCTGTGGAAAAGGGTACAAGATAACCCATTCATTTTATGATTGTGATAGACATGTAAAATTTTAAAACGCATTAAGGTTGACAAATAACAACAGCAACAACAACAACAACAATAATAATAATAACAAAATAATAATAATAATAATAATAATAATAATAATAATAATAATAATAATAATAATAATAATAATAATAACAATGATAAAAACTGTAATATAATCAATCCTTAAAATAAAAATTTAACGATAGCAAAACTATTATCACGATAATACCCATAGACATACATATAAGTCGCTTAATTCATGCTTTCATTAGGAACGACATACCCTGTGCAGATCCGACCTCTTGTCCAGGAACTTAATGATATCCTTGGCTGTCGTGTCCGTCGAGGAGACTTGGTACGAAGTCCCAAACACATAGGCATTGTCCACGAAGAGTGTGCCGCCTGCATTCAATAATCCCTTGTCGAAGGCAATCTGAAGAATAGAAAAATAAGCACGAAAGACTGTAATACGTCAAAAGAATTCCAGAAATCGGCAGAGAAATATGTAACAAGATAAGCATCCTAGACCTAACAAGATGCTGCGCATAAGAATAGGACGGAAGACATAAAAACACAAGGGCATTAATATGGTACCACACTTGATGGAACCCTCACTTGGACAGCATCTATTGCTTTGTCGGGCCATCTTAATGTGGTAGCGCAGCGATGTCGATCATCTTTCCTAATTTTCGATTCTGTATGTCCATTATCAATCCTTATGCATTTTCTAAGGTCAGTAAATCTAGCTGTCTATGTTCTACCTTTACCAGCATGACTGCCAACGTATTTACCCATTTCACCATTTCGGTCTTCTTTCAGTTACACACATTGATCGATCGTCTACATAGCCTCAAGACAGGCATTTGCTAAAATGATTCCATTAAGCTTTCGTAGCTTTAAATACTCACAGTTAGTGACTTTACGGTTTTTACACAGCACTCTCGAAAATAAAACATAGTAATAAACTAACGATTTGCATAGCTCTCAAAAGGCTTGTGCTGACAGCTTAAGTTTGTAGCTGTCCCTCAGCAGTAGCAAAAACTAATCAAGCTGCGGCGGAAGTTCAAAAGCCTTGGATCACATGAAATTGTGTTGTTTGCAACAAATCGCCTCCAGCAACTTGAGCCTATTCGTAGAAACTTATCACACAACTCTTTTCAAGCAAAAGGTGTAAGAGCAGTATAAAAATAGTTCCGATACCACACTATTATATTTCTAACTCTATATCAAGTTGTAGATCTTCTTAATTTTTTTTAAACTTTTAATTTTGAGATAATATTTCTTAAAAAATAAATACAAGTTAAATGATTTTGTAATTAACTATCATATACATCTAATCAGTACGTCAAATCATCCTAAAATCAGTAAAAGTCTGGGTGTTTTTTTTTTCACTCTGCTCCTGTATGTAAGTTAAAAAACAAGTAACACTAGAAAAGGGATCTTAAAGTGATGGGATCTTCTTTTTTTAATTTCAGCAATGTATATAGGGAGGAATGGGGTGTTTAAATGACATCAAAATGTCATGCTGGGAGAGTGATTGTGAAAAAAAATTATAAAACTAAATTAAAAAAAAAATGCGAAAAAAGCACGAAAAATTTAATCTTTCAATTATCTCATGTTTCTTTTCAGACATCTACATAATGTTGGGGCCTTATCACTTTATTCTCACATGAGAGTATTATCATAAGTGTCTGCGAGTAATCAAATCCTTCGTGTATACCTTCAAAAGATAAGAGTGGCTCGGAAAGGCAAAGGTCACAGTTCAGAGATGCGAGTTCGATTCCCGTCCATATCATGTCTTTTCGTTTTTTGTTCTATTTTTTTTTCTATCGAAAACTGTGATTGCTTCTCTTATTCTTTTTATTTCAGTTCGAAATGTTATTATTATTATTATGATTATTATGATTATTATTATTATTATTATTATTATTATTATTATTATTATTATTATTATTATTATTATTATTATTATTATTATTATTATTATTATTATTATTATTATTATTATTATTATTATTATTATTATTATTATGATTATTATTATTATTATTATTATTATTATTATTATTATCATTATTATTATTATTATTATTATTATTATTATTATTATTATTATTATTATTATTATTATTATTATTGCTGTTGTTGTTTTTGCTTTTGTATTTATATTCACGCATAGCTTTTAAGGTTAGACTCCTGCTCCTTTATTTAAGGTAAATGACCCCTATCTCAGAATTCTTTTCATTTCATCTCTTCATCATAAAAGAAAGTTGCTATCTCCAATGAGAAAAATTAAAAAAAAATATCAAGGACTTATCAAGCCCTATTTTGCTCGAGTAGTATAAAAAAAACCCTACAACTTTTTGTGAAATAAATTGTTGCTACATATAGCATGAAAGAGATAACCACTTCTAATCCCTTGTTCTAGAAACGTACCTTCATTTGCGCGATGTAATGTTCTTTTGGCCCGTCGAGAAACACCATATCGAATTTTTCTCCAGCGTCTGCCAACTCATGCATTAGGGCCATACAGTCTCCTGTATCATATAAATAAAATTGTTATCGTTTTAGAATGTATTTACATTTATTTTTTTCAACTATGCGGCATTGCGCGGAAGGGAAAACTCCCCACAAAAAGCCCCGTGGGCCTCATGTTTGTTACTTCCCTAGCGATGTAATAATCACGTTGCTAAAACGCGATGGCCTCCTATAGGCTCTGTATCTTTAAATCGCTCCATTTTTGCTATTAAAGCTCATTCATGTATTATTTTTTTTATCTAGCGTTCTTAGAAATATAGCGTTTTTAACCTACCCTAAATTGTATTGGCTATGATTATCAAGGCGAACCGATCTATCGTAAGGGCGCAAACGAAAACCTAATGGAACGAGTGTTCATGTTTCAAAGTGTAAGATGATTGTAAAGCTAGATGGCGCATTTTTTTAAATCATCAGAATTTTGAATAATTTCTTACTTTGAGTATGCGCTTTATACAAAAAAAAAATATGTGTGTTTAGCTCTGCGAAATTTTGATACATTTTGTGAATTGAGCATTCCAGTCAGTTTATGGTGTAAAAATTTCTACCACTCTATTAAACATTTGTTATTGACTTTAGATTCTACAGTCCGAGCGACTTCTAACTGAAATGCAACTAGAAAATAAAATACTTTTGAACTACTTACATTTCATGTTTTACATTATTTTTTTTTTTTCAAATTACAACTAGATAATTATAGATAAAAACATTGTGCAGGCAGGATTTCCCTCTGATGGTGTATCTCACGGTACCTAACTTAATGCTGATCTTCTTGCTGTGTGGTGAAGACTGATTCAGAGACCGCACAAAAGGCTTCAGGTAGTCACAACTGTCAATTGTCACAATCTCCCCGTCATCTGTTTTTAGGAACAAAAATTGGCACCTGTGACTAAATAGGCGGTTCACTTTTGGGTCCGGTCATACTGGAACGTAGATCTAATAATTTGTGGCGTTTAAACTATTAAATCTTGGACAATAATAAAGACTTACCCGTGACGAATGTATACATCCGAGGTTGTGAAGAGCTCACCACAGAGGCGTTGAGGAGACCAAGAGCTTACTTTCCCAGTTCAGACTTATATCTCGAGACTGTCGGATGATACCTTAATAATTCAAATACACTAGAAAACCCAAAGGTTTATCTTGTGTTTCTTATTGATTGGATAAGTGCTACAACTTAATAATTATTGTTTAGCGTCCGCTTAATATTTATTGAAGCCTTACCCTTAGAACCCAAAAAGTAAAATGAAAGCATATTTATCATTGAGCAATAGTCTAGACTGCCAAAACTGTATAATGTCGCTATATTTTAACTGCGTAGTCATATCAAAACTTGTAATCTCAAAATTCCGCTTTGGTCTCTGACTTTGATAAAATCAGACTACTACGGGCTGTTAGCCTGTTATAGACGCTTTCAAGCCTGTCAAGATGGAATTTAGCAAACGACAGAAGGATCCTCAGATTTCAGGTCACAAATGTCCTAACACGTGGGATGAATCTCTTTCTTTATTGGTCCCTTTTCTGTTCCTTTGTAAACTAAAATGACTATCCGTGGTGGTTTGACTGTAAAGATGTAAAAAAATCTGTTTTTTTTAGAATCAGCATATTAGGAAGAACATTTTTTTTATCCATTTATTGTTTACTGTTTCTCCGTTCTATTTTCGCATGACTGACCTTAGAAAAGTAAAATGAAAATAAATTTAGCACTTTTCACCTTTCGATACTAATTAAATTGTTTTCCGTACCCAAAAGATCAATCGGTGAAACAAAATAATTGGATTGAAAATGTTTTACAAAGTATCACAAGAAGAGTTCTGATGTTGCTTTATAAGCTTCATGGGAGAGTGGGGTGACAGACCGTCAACACAATTACATCTATTTTATTTCCAGGTAAAAACAAACCTTAACATAAAAAAATCAAGTTGCCACTTTTCCCAATCAGAGCTTAGTCTTTGATTCTAACAATCTTTTTCTTATTTTATCTTCCTACAACGGCAAGATTGATTCAAATGCATTGAAGGATTTAATGCCTTGGAGGCAATCTTGCTGTAATGTATTGTGACTTCAACTCGCAAAGTTCGTTGTAGCTCAGACGTGATATTATAAAATTATTCTGTATCATAAGTGGCACTTCATTTTTTTTCTCTCCCTATAACCACTATAACATACACAGTTTAACTTCAACCTCACACAATTGTTACTGTGAAAGCCAATATATTTTTCCAATGAGAACTAGGCACGTTCAAAACTCATATTGCTTTCGAAATACATTTAATGGGTATATCAAAAAGCATTGTTTATAGACCCGCTAAACACTACCCAATAATTATTGAATTAAAAATTATTGTTCTGCCATAATTGTGACGAATCTGGAAGAAGACGGATCTGCCTAATAGACGTTCTTTCGTCGCAGCTTCGAGAAAGAGTTCATGTACGGTTTTCTGCTCGTTTCTAATCTGCATCTGCAAAAAATTCCAAAAATGTTGTACATAAACCACTGTCGTTTTTCCCGTGTTCGCTTTTGGGTTGGTGTGTTTGAGTAACCATCTTTTTTTTTTTTTTTTAATCTCAAACGGTAAATGCAGGTGCGACGAGCATTATTCTTCGTCCTGGACTTCGCCTTTTGTGAGGGAAAATCGTTTGACGAGCCTTAAGACAATCTATTGAGTTATTATTGTTTCATTCGATTGGCTAAGAATTATCCCGTTAAAAACTGAGCAATACCTGGTAGAGCCTCGGCCATAGATAGCGCGCTGTAGCCGGTAAACATACCCACCTCAAGGATACGTTTCGCCCCATGGATGCTGACAATTGATTTTAGGAACTGTCCTGGAAAGGAGAAAAAGTAAATATTTAGTAGACTATTTTGTTAATCTTATATTAGGAAACCTGTGGTATCAGTTCTAGAAGTAAAAATCAAACAAACAACAAAACAATTGCTGGCAGTGAATATTATTACAAAAAGACAAAGAATTTAAGATGGTTATAGCCCTCAATTATAGCCATGATAAGTTTGAAACTCTACAACGCCAAGCCTTTACACACTATAATATTAACATACTATATTCACGGGTTGAAGACTTTACTTTTTTCCCTTAATTACGGTAGGGGGGGGGGGGGGGAATCGTTTCACCTTCCATAAGTTTCCTTTAAAATCTGATCTGTCAAACCAAGGAAAGAACCGGTTGGGTAGGATTCATCGCCTCTACCAAATTAATGCCTCAGCTTATAATTACAAGTTTGGGTAAGAATTAAATTTAATTGCTACCCTTTAAATTAAAAAAAAAAATTGATATATTTACTATAATGAATATAGCTTTTCGACATTGAACTTTCAAAAGTGTTTTGTTCTTTTCAACTACAGATTGGTTTATCTAAATAACGCCCAAAATCTCATTTTCCTATTATGATTAAAAAAAAAATAGCCATGTTTATAATTATAAAAGGTGAGCGCATTAAATTTTCATTGATAACGATTTTCGTAAAATCTCACAATAAAAAAAACGTCTCTACCGAGAAATTAAACAAAAATCTAGATTCGAACGAAAAAAAATTCAAAAAAATTCTCACAGACTTGAAATTTACTGAAATTAATGTTTAATATTTAGGGACTTTAACTCCCCAATGTACCTTCCACAGGCCCGCAAAGCATCTCGGCCTTGAATGGGAACTTCACCTTGCCCTGCTGAAGCAAAGTCGCCCAGTCGTGCTGATAGGTCTCCGTCTCGATTTTCTTACACGTTTCACTGTCCTGAGAGCTCGCCCGCTTGGTGAACTCGGCTTTCGCCACGAGCATGCTCCATACAGACCACAAGGAGTCCAATAGCTCGTTGTGGCCATCAGACTCCGCCAGCCGAATCGCTTTGTCCAGGTGGTTGAACATCCCGTCGATGTTTATGCGAGCGTCGATATTCATGCTTGTAGCTGCCCGATTTGAAAAGCTTTTTGACTTGAAATTCATTTTTGTCTCTAGACAATGTTATTTTTTTTTAGATGAAGATGATTTGTAGGCCTATTTTGTTTTTTCACGTAGGGATTACAGTAAAAAAAAAAAAAAGCCTGCAACCGGCGGACAAAAAATATAGTGAAAGAGTAAGGTGGTCTACGTCTTTCTTTCTTTCGATAAATGAAATTGCTAAAAATGTTTCTTACCTTTCAAATTTCAAGTGCTTCTGTTTTTGTTCCTTTTTAAATGGTGAAATGAGAAACTTTTCCCCCTTTTTTTTCTAAATTCAAATTTCCTGGACCCATAACTAATTTTTTTGAACCCACGTTCCATCTAAACCTAAACATTCAGGGTTGAGGTTTGGTTGGCAAAAAAACAAACAAAATTAAAAAAAAAAAAAAAAAAAAAACCAAACAAACTTACTAGCACTAGACTGTTTCTTACCAAATCTGCGATTATGAGTACTATTGGTCCAGCAAGTTTCTTGGTATATTTCTCCTAAAAAACATGATAGCTATCTGCGACGCGGATTGTTTATTATTATTATTATTATTATCATCATCATCATCATCATTATTATTATTATTATTATTATTATTATTATTATTATTATTATTATTATTATTATTATTATTATTATTATTATTATTATTATTATTATTATTATTATTATTATTTTAGCACTTTTTTTCAGTTCTAAATTTACCTTTTTAGTTGCGTCTTTTTTTAAATTAAAAATTAATGAAAAGAAAAAAACCAACGTGTCTTTTTCAAACAATACCCGAAGATGTAAGCACAAGATGACCTTTGAAAATATTTTTCATTTAATTTTTTTAAAAACTTGACATTACTTATATAGCTGCCCTTGAAGCTGATGGAAATGAAGCCGGTTTTGAAAAGAACAAAAACAATAACGTAAATGATAAAAATTTTAATGCAGAGAAATATATGCTGGTACCCTTAGATCAGGTATACTTTAGATTTTCCTTCATAACAATTCACAAATTATATGTAAGCTCCATGGACGCCTTTCGACATAACTGGAAAAAAAATGCGAAAAAATGTGTTGTACCCACGCAAACAGAGTGAGAAGTAGGGGTAAGATCAACAAGCAGAGACTAGAAGTAAATAAAAAAGTTCAAGCAACAAAAAGAGATAAATAGCAGACTATGTTATGAAACTTATTATTATTATTATTATTATTATTATTATTATTATTATTATTATTATTATTATTATTATTATTATTATTATTATTATTATTATTATTATTATTATTATTATTATTATTATTATTATTATTATTATTACTATTATTATTATTATTATTATTATTATTATTATTATTATTATTATTATTATTATTATTATTATTATTATTATTATTATTATTATTATTATTATTATTATTATTATTATTATTATTATTATTATTATTATTATTATTATTATTATTATTGTTCTTCTTCTTCTTCTTCTTCTTCTTCTTCTTCTTCTTCTTCTTCTTCTTCTTCTTCTTCTTCTTCTTCTTCTTCTTCTTCTTCTTCTTCTTCTTCTTCTTCTTCTTCTTCTTCAGGAAAACTGTGGAATATCCGAAACAACTCTTTTTAGTAAATAGGGTTCATTAAACTATTTCCTTGAATCATTAAGAAACGCGTTTTTGAAATTGTCAACATCGGGTGTTGGGGGTGGGGGTGAAAGATAAACATAGTGGTTTTTACTTTTACACAAATACATGAAGGATGGTGTGAAAAAACAGTTAAATAAAGAAAGGAAGAATAAAAAGAAGAGAGGGAGAAAGAGGTAGAGATGGGTAGATAAATAGATAGATAGATGGATAGATAGATAGATAGGTAGATAGATAGATAGAGAAAATTAAAAATATTATTCAACATAGGCTAGGCCTAGAAAAAATACATTATCTGAGTTTCTCGCTAGCTCTTTGTCGTACCACATCAATGCCCCTCAAAAAATTGAGAACATTATTTTCTCGAAACGGCTAATAAATATTAGGTAAACGATGGGACAAGAAGTGAATGACAGTATTAACATTTTTTTTTTAGGTATTTCCGTTCTACCATCCAAGTTATTCAGAAAAGGAGTTTGTTGTTGAATGTTCCCATAAAGTTATCAAACCATTCCAATGTCTCAAAAATGTAATAATTATTTATCTGCACAAAAGGCTAGGATACATAAAGATCTAGATCCAGCCTAAGGTTGTTTTTTTTTTTTAGTTTTTTTTTTACTCAAAGGAGACAATTCATTATCTTCAAATGCTATACCTCTGCTTGGTCGACAGAGACTTATTTATTTAGCGTGGGTGTTTCCATGAGGTAATGAATATTTTTGAGAAGGCGAATGAGTGCAGGTAGATCTAGATCTATTTCAATTATCTGTGAAGCTATATATGTAAAGGAAAAAATTTAGATGTTCAGGAAATCTAATATGATCTAGATCGATATGGAAAGAAGGTTAATTAGATTAATGCAATAATGCTCTAACTGGTTGATATTTAATAACCTTGATTTTGTAGTTTAAAAAAAATTGACAATGGGTTTATATTTCTATCAAACTCTTCATTCTTCTTTGTTTCTCTTTATCTATCTGAGCTACCCATTTCTCTTTCTTTCCACCCCAACCCATCTCCCACTCTCTCGTTGTCTTTGTTTCCATTTCTCCCTCTCTCTCTCTCTCTCTCTCTCTCTCTCTCTCTCTCTCTCTCTCACTCTCTCACTACCTTATATATATATATATATATATATATATATATATATATATATATATACAAACACACTCTCTCCCCCCCCCCCTTCCAAAAGCAAAATCGATGTGTACAAGACTGTAAAATGTCTCAAATGATGTACGTCACGTGTTCGATGCTAGTTATTTGATCGTTTCCTGAACCTCTTCATGGACTTCATGGATTTAAGCTCTCAACTGTCAATTTTGAAAATATAGCGGGGTAAGTGCGTGCGGCTGGCAAGGCCTTCCGTGCTGTCTTAAACACGATCAGACGATGCGGCAAAATGTTAGAAATAACAACAAACATATTTGTGGTCATACTGGGTCCTTTTCGCTTCTTTTTGCGTTACCAGTCTAGAAGAACACGTGTATCAATATTTTTTTATCGACTTCAGATGAGAGCATTGGTTGTATCGGTAAGGAATACCGATGAGAAATGGTTATTGGTACTCGTTTATTTCAATAATTATATCTCTTTCGTAACAACTAAGTCATGTAACTAACTAGGCTTTTTTTAAAGTCCGCTCACACGGAGGGCGCGTCAGTTTAAAAAATAAGCTCAGCACTTAATACATCCACTCTGTTTTGCCTTTTTAATATGGATAACTAGTCTCATCTCTCTGCATCATTTTCTTTATTTAATAGAGCCTTAGAAAAAGCATTGATAAGTCCTTATCTCAATTTCGACTTCAAGCCAACCCAAATGAAAAGGCTTACAACCAAAGGCTGCTTCATGAATCTATTGCTCAATTAATAAGGTCAGGTGAACTTTTGTTCGAGAGAGCACGTATTTCAAAATGTCCTATTTCACAAGGAGAAAATATTTATGGGAATGAGAGGCCTGCAAATTTGACAGGAAGACGATGAGCTGTAACTCTAGTGAGATCCGTGTAATGTCTGGCTGTATTAAGGATACAATTTTGGCTTTGTTTTGGAACATGCCAGATTTTTGTTTGGGCATGTAGTTCTTCTTGATTGTCAGATAGACATTCCACTTTCCTTCAGACAAGCAGCAGTGCGATGAAGGTCATCCAGGTTGCTAAAAAGCTTTTGTCGGATTAAGACTGTTTTGGGCCAAATTTTGTTTTTTAGTGCCTTATGTAGTGGGCATTCCAGTAGAAACTTAAAACTAATGCAGCTACAGCTTAGATCATCATCGATTTACAGTTATGTCTTAATTTCATGACGCTTAGCTTCATGAGCCTCGATCCTGTATGATGCACGATGAAGAAAATTGCATTACTAATATTTGTTTTACTTAGAACCATATCTTAATTAAGATTTACAATAATAATTGACATTCTTTCTTTTATATTTTGTTGTTCATCCATTTTTTTTTCTAATTTCGAGTTGTTGTTTTTATGAAAGCAAATGTCTCTTCCCCCCCCCCCCCCCCCTTTTTTCCCAGGTTATGAAATATATAATATAAGAACCAAAAAATATTACCAACGCAACAGCAACAATTAAAACAACGAAAATATCATAATCATCATTCTTCATAAAGAATGAAAGTTAAATGCAAATAGATATAACATTTTTTTGTATACGAACCAATAATACGTTGGTTAATTCGCACTAAACATGTAGGCCTAAGTTCATCACAAAGTGGATCAAACAACTTCAAATTAGAAGAGGTGATAATTTTCATTTGGAGAAAAATAAGAACAAAATAATATGTACTATAAAATGAAATGCTAGTCAAAAGTGATGTGTGATAAAACAGGCATAGGTCTACTACACTCTTCTAAAAAGAACCGCTTCAGATAAAAAACGAGTATGACGTGATCGAAAGGTTTGCTATGGTAAAAAGCGAAATCGATACTTCAAACGATAATTATAATAAGCGATGCGTGATAAAGGGGTGAACAGCCTCTATATGGTTTACGAGTTAGAAGAAAAGATTATTGTTGACCCCCATTTTTTAATCTCTCGGAGATGTATAAGAGGATTTTTCACCAGCTGGACCTCAACAATAGTTCTGAGCCCTAACGTACCAATTGATTAACTTTGCTTCTAAAAAGCCCTCATGAATATAATAGTACGTGTATCCTTGAGTGGAAAAAATATGAGCTTCACAAAAATTTTGTAACATGAAACAGTACCATTCAATTTTTCGGAATAATTCATTATATTACTCTATCGTGGTGACCTCAATACCTTGGATGGTATTTATATATATTTTTTATGTTTGATAGAAGACAAAGCGAAGCATCATATTTGCACTAAAAGTAGAGTAAAGAGCCCGCATCAACTTTCACAATACTTCATTTCCATCGCTTTTGTCTCGTTATGTAAAGTCAATGAGATTAGTAGAAAGAGTATTGTCTTTATTATAGAGCCATTCAAAATGTTGTGAAAAAAAGAGAGGATAGAAAAAGTACATTTGCCCTGATGAACTTTAACAGTTCCAAAACTCATAAGCCAGTCAAACGCTCACACTTCTGAAATGCAAAAAGTAAGATATAAAAAAAATCGAAAAAAGGGAAAGATATTTTAATTTGTACAGCAATCTGACTGTTTATATTTGTATTTTTTTGTCTCCAAAGTTATCTTAGTAATCTAATGACCTGTAAGCTATAAAAAATCGAAAAAAAAAGTGAAAGATATTTTAATTTGTACAACAATCTGACTGTTTATATTTGTATTTTTTTTGTCCCCAAAGTTATCTTAATAATCTAATGACCTGGCATGATAATTTACGGAATCGCATTCCCTATGACTATGACATGAATGTGTGCTTTCTTCAGTTTGAGATTTCTCCCATATTTCTTTCAAAGTATTGTACGGGGATTTCTATTTATGTCACCGATCAAAAATAGTCTTACTAAATCAGAAGACCTAAGAGATTGTGAATATTGAGAGTACCAAATTCCATTATCCATTGGCCCATTTTGCATTTCTTACTAATGACCATCCACATCACATCATAATGCTGGTCTTGGTCCTATGTCCTTGTTTTTTTTTGTTTTGTTTTCATATTGCTGGTTCTCAACGCGTTGATCCTTGGCTTATACATCAAAATTAAACCCCCTTCAAGCAAGGCGTAGCTGAAAAGATGGGCCTCTAAATTAACTATCAATTTTGCTATTTCTATTTCCTTCCAACGGCTAGATCACTTCCTTCGAGTCTGTTCTAAGCATGGCGGCTGAGAATATCCGACCGCACCACAACAGCTTCGGGAACACCAGCAGCTTCAGCGGAGATGATGACACCATGGAAACCGACAGTCTTCTGCTCAGCGTGTGTACCTTCTTGAGTTACACAGTGGTGGCGAACACGTTCTACTATAAGGCTCCACAGGTCTACGCGATCATCCACTCAGGGTCTTCTGCAGGGGTCAGCCTCACCAGCGTTGTACTAGAGTGGATAGCGTGAGTAAATCCTTTGTTAAGATTTGACATTCGTTCCACGATGTCCAAAAACTTGTGTGGAATTTTTCAAAAGAAAAAAGTAACACACACACTCACACACACACGCGCAATATTTGTTGGATGGGCATTGGTTTTTACAATTCATGAATTCAATGTTGTTGATGAGCGTACGTGCACGTGAAAAAGGCATGTCTGAAATTTTTCAAATGAAAAAAAGTAACACACACAAACTCACACACATGCGCGCAACACTTGTTGGATGGACTTTGTTTTTACAATTCATGAATTTAAGAAAATGTTGTTGATGAACGTACGTGCACGTGCAAAAGACATGTCTGGAATTTTTCAAATGAAAAAAAGTAACACACACAAACTCACACACATGCGCGCAACACTTGTTGGATGGACATTGTTTTTACAATTCATGCATTTAAGAAAATGTTGTTGATGAACGTACGTGCACGTGCAAAAGACATGTCTGGAATTTTTCAAATGAAAAAAAGTAACACACACAAACTCACACACATGCGCGCAACACTTGTTGGATGGACATTGTTTTTACAATTCATGCATTTAAGAAAATGCTGTTGATGAAACGTACGTGTACGTGCAAAAGGCATTAGATAGAAAGAATTTTTCATTACTTGATCTATTGGTATGCTGTGTTCAATGTTGTCTTTCAATGACGCTCTCTAGGGTAGCAAAAAGATACTTTGTAGCATATAAATCAAAGGAATCCCCTTCTCTGTTCTGGTACTGAGTTTTCCATATTAGATAGAGTTTGTTGCTTTTTTTTTTCTCTCTTCATGGACAGCTATTCAATAATGCTCACCTATCACTACGCAATGGACTACCCGCTGGAAACGTACTTGGAAATAATCCTCATGGTCTTGCAAGGTATAGTGATTAGACTAGTTTACCACAGTAAATTCCTTACACAGTACATGTTAATTAGAAACAACAATATCGCCGTAGATCGATAGGGGCAATGTCGCTCTAAGCCCATAGCCTGATCTGGGACGGAATGACCTTTACCAGTAGGGTTAAAGCCATAAAATATGGTGTCTCAAAACCACTCTAGAGCCATGGTTATACGATTTTCTTTAGAGCTATGAGTGATCACTGCTATTAAAAAATTTATCAGCGGACTGCCAATAATATTAAACTCTCTATTGAAGACAGTTTATACTTTTCTATATTGCAATTAATTAGAGTAAATAAATTAGCTACTCTGGCATGCTCTACATAGCTAATCCAGGACAAGAATGCGAATCAACACTTTCGCTAGTGCTAACTCTTCAAGACTATTAGAGGCATGAGTTATGATTCCTTTATCGACCAACATGGCGACAAATCAAAGGTCTATTTATTTTTTTCCTCATTCTGCGTTCTTCACTTCTATTTTCTTTGTTTACCATATAAAAACTTTCTTTGTTGCCATATATTCCTTAAACATTGTCTCTGGTTTTTTTTTTTTTTTTCGCGTCAAATATAAGTTAGTTTTAAGCCCTTTATTTTCTGTTCCGGCTACTTGTTAACTGTGTGTAATTCCGCGTTGCATTGTTTCTGGTATATGTGTATTCATAAAATGAGTAAATATATCTTGCGCCCCCCCCCCCACCCCCACCCCCCCACCCCCTCAAAAAAAAAAAAAATAAAATAAAAGTTATGATATGTAACTCAAAACAAAGTACTTTTTAAAAATACTTCTTAAACTTTCTGGCATAATTTTTTTTGTCATTTACTAAAATATCAATATAGAAATATGTTTCTTGTTTTCAGATTGCGTGCTCACCATCGTCATATTAGCCAGTCGAGATATGCTCCGCTTGAATATGATTCCGTACATATTTGCGTATCTTTTTTTTTTTTGTGTGTGTGTATGTCAGCACTCGGAATAACATAATAAATATTCTTATTTAACGACGCAGAGTTCCAATCGGCTATGATTATATGAAGTATAAAGAAAAGAACTCTCCGAGGACAAAGTAATCCTGAAAAACAGTTAATACTGTTTTTCCGAATCTGTTTAAAGACACTTCTAAAAAGCTACGTAACAATTACTGAAGCCCAAGTTGGTTGAACTGTTATATTAATAATTAAACGTGTATAAGTTATCACATAATGATTGTGATTGCATTAATTTATTTTAAAATACCCTGTAAGATTTATTACTTATCTGATAAACCTGCTTCGCTCTATTATTACGTTTTACTTTACTTCTTTTTTGTGTCGTTTCGTACGACTAATGTTTTGTATCGGAGTACGTACGTGTAATTATACATTTCCTTATCAAGCAAGATATCTGCTGGGGTTCTTCGCAATCGCGCGGAACTGGCTCTCGGACAACATGATGTTCTTTGCCATTGTAAGTCATCGTTTATCGCTGTTTGGACGGTTCTGGTTACTCAAATCACGTGTCTAAGTAAACCAATCAACACAAATTATCACAGTTGAACGAGGCATCAGAGTACGATCTCTCGACGCATTCTCTAATGCGGTTGTGTCAAAACCGAGGCGATCTTATCAAAGGCCGAGAAATAACACAATCTTTTTATTTGCATTTTCTTCTAAATCTATTTCCAATAAATTTTCAATTCAGGATAGCTGAGATAGAGATTTTTTTTGGTTAAGAAAAAGGTCGGCCTTGAAGAAAGCATCATCCATGGAGAATCCTTGGTCCTTCTTTTCTTCTACATAATTAAAACATTCGTACGTAATCAAGAGGAATTAACGGTGTTTTTGGTCAGGCGTGTAAAGTAATGACAGTTCCTTTTTGCTTAATCAGTAAGAACTATTTCTAAAAAAAAATTGCATTTCAAGATATCTGAGATAGAGAAATTATTTTTCGTTAAAAGCCGGCCTTGAAGTCATCTCCCGAGTCCTTAGTCCTTCATGTATGCTACATACTTAGAACACTCGTACTCAAGAAGGGTTAGCATTGTTTATGATAAAAACCCAACTTATAGGGACTAACATGTAACATTTTACAGCCTAAATGAAGTTCATGCTACAATTCATCTACGATTGTACCATCTATCATAGAAAATCGAGTATTTTTTTTATTATTAATCAATCGTGGCTAGGATTAATAATTAAAAAAATAAGAATGTTTCGTCATTTTTGCCATCAATTTGTTTTATATTCAGCTCACGGTTTTCCAAGACTTTTTTTTTTTTATTGTGATTTGATTATAGATATGACTTAAGTCGTCACTTATCTCCTTTCTTCGTACAGTTCGAACCTGAAACAGAATAATTGACTTACCCTATAAAATCTAAGGCGTTATTTCACCTTGCTGGCGTGGTAATCTTTACTTAGCATTTATAATGGATCAGCTCTACAAAGTAATTCAACGCAACAATTTTTTTCGCCAGATGGTATATTTTACTTTCTCTAATTCTGGTTACTAATAAAAAGAATTTTTATGTAACAATATGTTCTTTTAACTTTCAATTATTAAAGCTCCCAAACGCTCAAAGTAGAAAGCCAGGATTTTTATTTAATATTTTTTTTCAGCCTCACTTCAAATAAAAGTATAGAATGAAAAGACTTGATATAAAATTTCAAAGGGTGTATAAGAGCCCCCATAAGTTGAGAGTGAGAGAAATCATATGGGTTAATCTTGTTATCTCTCAAATGGGCCTCATCTCGAAATGTTAAAGAAAACAGAAATGAATGCTCTATTGTATGAAAGATAAAAAGAATGAAGTTATATAGCACAAGGTGAAAGTAACAGATTTACAAACAAAATACACGAAAACTTTTTTTCGCTCCTTTTTTTTATTTGTCTACTTATTTATTTATTTATTGTTTGAGCCACGATCAATTATCATGCTAAAAGGAAAATAGCTTTTTAATTAATTAATTTCTTTCTTTTTTTTTTTTGGGTGGGTGGGAGGGAGTGGGCGTGTGCAAACATTTTCGCGAGTCCGATCTTGACTATAGCTGCCGTCTCCTTGATTCAAACTAATCTTTTTCTAGGCATGTGTCTCAATTAAAGCTATTCTCAAAGCCATCATAACATATTTATACATTAATCCACGGAGCTGATGACACCCATTTTCTTGATTTCATGTTAAATCACAGTGTTTATTGAGAACCGAGTCTGACTTAGTCTGTGGAACTCAATAGCGTTAAATCGAGCTCTAGCATCACATAGGTGTGATAAAGTGATTCTCTAAAGTTCAAGACACTCTGTGTCTCTTGTGATATTTCATATTGGATGGATTAAAAAAAAAAAAAGCAAAAAACAAAAAACAAAACAAAACCCCCCAAAAACAAAACAAAACAAAACAAAACAAAAACCAAACCTTTGTTAAGTTGATCCATATTGATATTCTGTGAAAGTTACATTATCACACATTGAAAGTAAATAGAGGAAAAGTACTTATTTTATTGTATTTGTTCAATGCAGGCAATCACAACACCGATATTGTGCTGGAGCAAAGTGGATCAGCTCATAGAGATCCTGTGGACGCAGGACCCAGGAAGTCTGAGCGCTCTCTCGTGGTTCATCGTAGTCTATGACACAGCAGGTAACACATCGTAGTCTATGACACAGCAGGTAACACATCGTAGTCTACGACACAGCAGGTAACACATCGTAGTCTATGACACAGCAGGTAACACATCGTAGTCTACGACACAGCAGGTAACACATCGTAGTCTATGACACAGCAGGTAACACTGTTGAAAAGTCTGCACGAAACGGTGAAATGCACAATGTTTGGTGAAGATTCATTTTCGTTACCGTGCGCCACACACTGAGGCGTATTGACAAAGTTCAGAATTACTGAGCCGCTGAATGTGGATCAGTCAAAATAACTTACGACTAGTACGAAACGTTGTAAAATGTTTGGTGAAGATTCAGTGTCGATACTGTGGCCCACACACTGAGATCTATTGGTACAGCTCAGAATTACTGAGACACAGAATGTCGAAGAAAAAAATAATTACGAAAAGTGAAATATTTAGCACGCGTTCAGTCTCTTTGATAGGTGTTAAGACGCAAAATTTTTCTTGACAATTAGACCCAGCGCTGCTTGGAGCAAAAAATCAAAAGTTGATTTGTTTTTATATGCATTCCTTTGGGGACTGAGGGCGAATTCTTTTTATAGACAGTCAGCGGCTTTTTACGTAGATATTGCTTTCCTATTTATGAGTATAATTGTAAATTAACGTCGATGTCATACATTAATTGCTTATGTTTGTTGACAACATGATTCGAGACTGTTTAAAAACAAATATTCTAAATCATGATGTGTGCATCCTCTCTCCATTATTTCGGAAATTAATCTTGGGACACGTTTCTCCTGAATAAATCAATTCTTTTTTTCTCTTTTTTAAAATTTTTAGTGAAATAATATCTTTCTTGAAACTTATGTCCATATTTTTTTTAATCCAAGTGAGTGAGTGTTTTTTTTCCCCTTTCTACCTCACCTCCGGCTCTCAAATTTCCCTCTTTTCGTTTTTTTAAAAATCTTTTTCCCCTTCCTACCTATCTTTATCTTTAACCCCTTTTTCTTTGTACGCGTTGTGATTTTTACATCTAAGCCGCTTAAAAGAAAACACTGTTGCGTGCAGAAATCAAGAAGAGAGCATTGTGATGTAATGCATCCACAATACGATTGTGTGCTTATAATTTTTTTTCATTTTGTGCTTTTTTTTTTTCAAATAATTTTTAAAGGTCTAAACGCTGTGCTCAACTTCAAATCAAAACACTAGGTCGTATTTAGCTTAAACCTTAAAAAAAATCTTGTTTCTTGGATATCGTCTCCGATTTTCACATGCACAGCTTCAATGATCCTCACGAGCAGATCTACGTGTAGGTTTAACATTCATCGTCTCCCATCATCTCGGTTCATTGTTCTCTCTCAGGATAGTAGTCTTAGTTGTACACTTTGTGTCTTAAAACAAATCGTTTCCACCTGGAATATGAGAAGACTGAGCAAAATAAGGAAGTTTAAGCTCAAATCAGTTGTGAATTTGAGTGTTCTCATTTGCGCTACACTGTCCAATAGGAGTGAAAAAGGCCCCGAGAAAACGTTAGTGTTACATCGACAAAGACATCCAACCTCTTGCTTTTAAACCTACTCAACAAGTTACAAAAACTTATCTCTACTTTCTCCCCTCCCACCCCATCCCTATCCTTCCTTTAAAAAAAAAAAAAAAACCCTACCCTTGACTTGAACTGTCAGTTCGCATCCTGACCACAATGGTGATAACGAAAGATTTGCCAATGTTTATCAACCTCACGGCGAGTGAAGTTCTCAACGTTGCAGTCTTCACATCCATCATCTACTTCAATTTCAAGAAAAATCGGACCGGCTGGAAACCTGTGGAGCTAGTCCAATAGCAGAACGCGATTCAGTTGAACTACATGCATCACTGAAACAGCTTAGCATTCAGAAAAAGATCAGCAAAGGCCGCCACTTTTAAATATATCCAGAGGAACACGGATCAAACCTAACGATCAGAACGTTTAAAAAAACAAAAATCAATAAATGAAAAATCTGAAGTCTCACCTGTGCACTATGCGATGCACTATACTTGCAGAATGTAAAACACAAATAAATCTCATTTATGTTTTCTTGCAAACAGGCTTGCAACTGTTTTTTTTTTTTTTTTTTGGTTACAAACGCACTGTAATACTGACATTGAATAAATGAATAACACAAACCAGTATACATGCACCAAACTTTTTAATATCCGAGAGTATCAAATATATGTGAAAAAATATTTGCATCTGCTTGGCCTATATAAATATATACACCATAATATCTGTATGTGTGTGTGTATATTCGCACTAAAACATCTTACGACATATTTTTCCGGCATACTACACATATGTTTCATTTTATATAATATGTATGACGGACATTTCCTTTTAAATTTCAATATTTTACCCTATCCATGATAAAATATAGCATATAATATTGGTTCGATATGGGCCCAACAAAAAATAAATGTTTAAAATTTGGATGGACCAAGGTAAAGGGTTTTAAGAATAGTACAGTAAACTTTCTGCAATTTCGACATCCTACACGCAGGATACTTCACTTCTAAGGTGACCAAAAGAGAAAGGAACAGCAATCGTTAAGATTCATTGCCCGTTTTACCCAGTATCAAGGATCAGCAGATGGGGCAAAACTAGAGCAATGAGAATATAATGTTAAATTATATGAAATATAAATTTAAATCCTGCTTAAGCATGATTGACTTGAAAATCTAAGTGATCAGCTATCCCAGGCGAGTAACCACGTCTTGCAACAGTTAACGCACAAGTGCAGGTGACATGCCCTGGCTGCAAACTCTTGAAGAAGTATTAAATAAAAAACGAATGTATCACCCAAAAATAAGTAAGACAGGCTTTGAATTTGCTGTTTACTTTGGTACAGTGCAGTGCAATTTCTTTTTAGACAATTATTTCACAAATATGCGAGCACATTTGACAAATCCAAATAAAAAAAATGAATAAGTACATCTTTAGGTTATACCACGTTTTTTAATCAAACCAAATATAGTTAGTGTTAGTACTTAAAGTGTAATAATTTTAATTTGCTGCATAATGCTGCTTGTCTTAAATGAAAGATTAGTCAAAATGAATGAATAAATTGGTTAAAATTAAACAGAAAACAGTACTGATGACACAATCTTGATGTGTCAAAAGGTTAATATCAAATAAGAAGCAAGTAGTAAAATTATATAAAAATTGACAATCATTGAATTATTGATCTATTGTTGTTGAAAATTCAATTGTTGCTATCATGAAATACATTTTGGCATAACTGTTCAGTGGAATTATTCTAAAATATTAACCAAAGACTTTTCTTTAAAATGTTGGCAACCTAAAGAATGATACCAGCTCCACAAGATTACAAAAAAGATTCAAAATCTGTAGATTCATCGTCAAATTGTAAGACAAAATTAAGGCTAAGGAATGTTAAAGAATATACCTCTGTAATTTTTAAAATTCTACAAACTAGATTTATAGGGAACAAAAGCTAACTGAAGTTTGCTTAACATAAATAAGGCTGCTCCATAAAGAAATTTGGCCAATGAGTTTGCTCATATTGGTTTTACTTCTTTTTGTGCGCTCTAATCAATACGATATTGCAAAAAAAAAAAAAAAAGAAGTGACTGTACAAAATTTAAAGGCAAGAAATAGTTCGAACTTGTAAAATTACTTCTAAAAGAAAAACAAAAAATATCTTTATTTAGGAAGGGCATTAAAAAACAGCAGCTGATTATATTGATAACAAATAATGATACAGGTTCCATTCCCATTTGTAGTTCTTTCCCGCATAGCCTAGTTTCTATTTAATAAAAAAAATCTAGAGCTATTCTTCAGATCTTAGTTTAGTCCATTTTGAATCATACCTTAAGTTTTCAAAGAATCAGATATTTCATGATTCCCCTTCATTATATTGGAAAGATCCTTTTGTATGGCTGGTGTTTATCTGATTCAAAAAGAGGCAGACAAGCATTAAAAAATATGGAAAGGTAAAAAAAAACCAAAGTTAATATTTTCCATTCGTGACAAATCTAAACCAAATGTGGCCCTAACACAAAGCAAAAAAATTCTCATGGAAAGAAATGAAAACACTTCTTTCTGAAAATTTCATGATTTCTTGACTTCTTGAGATAAAGAGAAAGAAATACAAAAAACTATTGAGAGCCAATGCACATGTTTCATTCCATGTGCACAAAAAAATGAATCGATGAGATGTAGTTGTGAAGTCATTCCTAACAGTATGAGATTGATTTGCCAAACAACAAAAACTTACTGAAGCATACTGGCCTCCCATATATTCAAAACAGAGAAACCTTTCATAACATGTTTTACAAATTTTAAAATGAAAAGTACACAACTTCAGGCATGTTATATACACCTTGAACTTTCTTTTTTAGCCCCACACAAAATTTGTAGTTAAACTTTCTCTATTATTTGAAGCTCTTTAAATTCATTACACATATGTAAAGGACAAAGGATTTAGCTGCAAGTTCAACGATAATCAAATTCACTTAAAAATCTTATCTTTAATCTTCCTGAGATAAAATATGCTGCTCATAAGATTGAGCAATCTTAATTGCCTTAAAAAGCACAAGTTCATGGCCCTAAAATGGCCTTAAAGCCATCAATGAAATTCCTATCTACCATTATTGAATGAAACTTACCAAATCCTTGATCAATGATTGCACACATAAAGCAATGTGAATCAATGAGCATTGAAAAAAAAATCGATCTAATGCAACTAACAATGTGATAGATAAATTGAATCTTGAAAAAAGTTATGACAGTAGAACCTCAAGGTTTCTCCTTTCAATTAAAAATTCATGCATTACCAACAGCTTAACATACACACACATCTTCGAGGATGCATATGATTATAAAGGCATTTCAAATTTCCACACTGTGTAACAGAACTGCAAACAAAAGGTGATTAATGTTCAAAGCTGTGAAATATATTCAGCAAACGTAACTTTAGCAACAGCCAACCATACTAAAAATATTGATTTAGCAAAAGGCGAATGAATGACATTGGAAAAGGAATGCGCCAATAAAGCCTTAGAATTGAAAAATGTCTCAAAGGCATTTAGGGTAATTCAGGCACAAGTAGCTAAAGATAGAAGCAATGAAAGATAACTATGTTATTTAATGGTGCTTTTCAAACATTCAAATGAAATCAGCTCTGTTACAAAGATTGCTGTTTTATATTTTTTCCATATTTTTGAAGGACAGAAATTCCTTTTGTATTGGATATGAAAGACCTAGTATGTGAACATTCTAACTTTCCATTTGCTTAATTTTCCCTATATTTAATAAATAGTTATAATAATATTCTTGTAAAAACTTGTCAAAGCTATTTGATAGCCATTTTCAAAAAGTTGATATTTTGGCTGACACATTTGAAAATAATTTTCCCATGTTCCTTTTTTTTTTTTTTAATCAATTGAAGGCAAAAGTATTTATGATTTGGAATAATTCAGACTTTAGAGCACCCCATTTTATTTTTAGATCTCAATTGGACAGAATGCAAGAGAATTTCCTACCTTTAATAATCATTTTTTTTTAAATACTGTGTTTTTATATCTTTCTAGCAAACTAATTCTTGTTCCATGCAAGTTTTTCTCTTCTCTTTCCTTTTATTAATTAATCTTTTTTCTTTGGTGGTAGGAGACCCACAATTCCTTTTCAAATACTGCAAGCCATGTAAAAGCTTGTTAAATCATTAATTTTGAAATGATATGAACACGGTATTGTCAGGTTTTTTTTGTTCTACATTAAATTTACACATCTGTCTCCCTAATTACTTGAAATTAAATGATATTCAACAATACTATAAGACTCTAACATAAATACAAAGAAATTCACAACCAAATTCAAATATTTCCTGCTGAAAAAAAGTCAAAATTCTATAAATTCATTCGAGGTCCTTGATGAGATTGTTTCAAAAATTCGAATTTGCATTGTCCTTATTTTTCTTTAATTTGCGAGAGGAGCTTTGCAAATAAATTGATAAAAATTAGAAACTGTTATATTCCAGAGAAAGCTTAAAATATTATCAGTGATTCTTTTCTCCCAAAAGATCTCCTGATTAGGGTCTTGACTGAAAGAATTATTTCAGCTAATGCTAATTTTGGACCCTTTTAGTGTTGCAAAAGCTCAATTTTCGTTCAAATTACTCAGCAATTGAAATAAACGTCATAAAAAATAATGTTTGAAAAATATATTCAAGTAAGTAAAGCAAAGTAAAAGAAAAAGAATACAGTTCATGTATTTCTCTAAAATAATCATTTAACCAAGACTATCTGTGACTGACAAAATAATACTAATTGATCTAGTTGTTTCAGAATTATAAGCCATTTTAAAAGATTGACAAAAGGTTATGAAAGAGCAACAAAGTTTTTCCATCTGTATAGTGTCATTGCAAATCATTCTGAAATTTTGTATAAATTTCAATTTAATTTCTTCCTATGTTACTGAAAGACAAGGATCTGACAAAAAAAAACACACAGAAGAGCACAAAAAATACTTATATCACTTGTTGATTAACCTAAAGGTTAAGCGATGCCTGGTCATAAAAAGTAATTTACTCCACAAGTGTATAAAAAACATAACTAAAATGGTGATAAAAAAGATACTTCATTGAAATGAAAGAAAAGTTACATAATATCCAGATAGTGTAAGAATCACACAAAGAGTATTAAAAAAAATATTATAAAGAGGCCCTGAAGAAAATGCTTTTTTAAGCCTTAATTTTTACAATTCTAACTTTTTCTTTAGTCTTCATCATTTTATTTCCTTTTGTTATAAACAGTCAGAGGAAAGGTTATAAAAATTTCCAAAATCATTTACAATATCACTACTTAAATCAGAAATATAAAATCATACAATTCCTTAGTACAAAACATTCGTAAAAATAAAGCCATGCCACCGTATACACATTTGCCAAACATAATTTCACAGAGGAATAAAAAGGTAAAAAAATTTGTTCGCAAAGGCTTCTATACACGTTGTGAATTGACCTAAAACACTGTTTTATGAAACAAAAATTGGTGCACATGTTTAATGCCATAAAGAAAGAAGAGATCAATACGACACAGCCTCATGAAAAGCTTATATTAGCACAATTCTTAGAGTCTTCAAAGGATAAAAAGTTCTTTGAGAAGCTTTATCAGCATTCTACTTGAGCGATAACAGGAAAACTATGAGAAAAGGCTTCTGCCAAAAATTACATTTAATTAGCGTTAGGAAATGTTATGAAGAGAAGATTTCCTAATGTGTGATAATCAGCGTACTGTACTACAGTCTTATCAGCATACACCACTCTCTCATTTCTTTGCAGTAAGAGGTGCTTGCTCTGTCACTCTAAAATTTTACTTTAAAGCTGATGGATTTTTTTAAGTGTTATATTGAGAAAAAAAATACTTTTTTTCTTTGACACAGCGTGAAAGAAAAAGACAAAAGACAGCATGTGGGACTGCCTTCTAACCTATTCGTTGAATCTTTAAACAGCTCTTAAAATAAACAGTAACATAAAGATAGTGTGTAAATTTCAAGTATAACTTAATATAATTTACAAACTTGTATGATTGTAAATTAAACAATCAATAGATGGAACTCACACTCATATTGTGAAAATCATCAAGAAGCCATTTGTATCTGAACATAGAGCAAGTTAGCTTATTCATACTTTCACACAGTAAAGGAGAGGAATGGTGCACATTATGCCATAGAGTTATTTTGACAAAATTCACAATTTTCACTTGGCTACATTACGTGATAAGACGAGATAATAGCATAGCTGACTATTCAGCGCATGAAAATTTAGACAAATTGGGAGATGCTTTATATAAAAGGCAAAGAAGAAATAAGTATGGTAAAAAAACAAAGATATTTGTCTTGCGACAATGTCAACAAATCAATTATTTCAAATAATTTACCTGAGAATGCAATCTTCTCTACCTATCCATTTCTGGACTTTTCAAGAAGGAAAATAAATCTGTTTATACTTATTTTTCATGATTCAGCATTGGCCACTTACTTTGCATTATTGGATATCAACTTAAGGACATTATAACATCATGGTAAAATACATTTTACTTAATCAAAAGTTTGAGCTATCCCTAAATTCAAGATTGATAGAGCCTGAATTACTTGGGTTTTATATTCTTTGATAAAATAAAGATATATTAGAAAAATTCTTGCATTTCTTTTCAATACATATGGCAATATAACATATATATATATGTTCATGTATAATAACATCTCAGTTGCATGCTAAAAGGGATTTCAAAAGATATGTAAGCAAGAGAGATAAAAGGAAAAAATTGAAAAAAAAATTGTTATAAATAAGATGATGAGATAAATTTGCAAAAAAGTTGAGCTTTCCTTTTTACAATTGTGCCATATAACATTTTTTTTTCTTTCTTTGTAAGAAAAACAAATTGAAAAAAATAATAAAACAAGAAAAAAAACAAGAAAAATCTAAGGGTGTGAATTAGCTTGAAAGATAGAATCTGTTAAAACAAATTTGTGAGAAAAATGTGACAAGAAGGAAATGTTCTCTTTAAATTATAAAGAATGGGAAGAAAAAAGGATAAGTTGAATTGAAAAAAGAAGAGCCCTTATAAAATTAAACATCAAGCTATTTCAAAACAATAAGAGGGCTTGTATGATTTCAGTATCCCACAAAGTCAAATTGTGGAAAAAATCAAACCAAAAGATTACATTAAATCATTTATTACTGCTTTTATAAATACTTCTGTTAGCTTTAGCTTAAATAAACATGTAAAAATACATTTCAACCATCTTTGGATGTTAGTAAAGCATGTATAAAATGTAAAAAAGTCGACTGTTTAAAAATGTCTTAAAAAATCTACCTGACCACTTTGTTAACTACATACCCATTACTGTGCACCCAAAAAAGTACATGGTTTAAAAAATTTTTAAAAATATTACTGATATAATGGGGAAAAAAGATTTAGTAAAAGTATTTAAACTAGAAAAGCACAAATATAACAAAGATAATAATAATAATAAAAAGAATTGTCTTGAAAGAGCAGCTTGAGAAGACTGGTCTTTGGGTTGTGACTTATGTCCTAACTTCAATCAATTGTCCTCTCTCCATGCAATGATATTGGCTCACATAAATTACCCTTAAGTAAATGGAATCTTAACATAGAAAATTATACAATTAATTTGAAGAACTGAAGTGAAATTAGAAGGACTTGACCATAGTTTGAGAAAATCATGGTAGACTACATAGCTAATTATGAGATTTAATATTGTCATGTGCATACTACTTACAATCTAAAAGATTTATGTTTACCCCTGGCTTTTTAAAATATGTCATTATTTTAATACAGACAAATAATAGCCATTGCTAACACCTTCATCCCCGATATAACAAGTAAGTCTTCTTGGAATGATGTACTACAATCTACATTTTTGAAGGATATTTCTAATTCAAAATACTCCCACTTCAGTTTGGTTTGGTCAAAGTGCTTGAGGATGGCTTATTCATTTCATTACATCATATAAAAACTGTTTAAAATAAATACACACTTCAAGAAAGTAACCTTGTGGCTCAGAAATAGGAGCTCAAATTGTATGGATTTGGCTACACATGCCACATAGTTCCATTGCCTTGAAAAGTATGTTTCATTAATAAATTTTTGCATTCCTTGGCTTTACAATGATAATGCGGAATGAAGTTTTGGTTTAAGATATACATGAAAAGGGGTGTAATACTAAAGCCTATTAAAAGCCATTTTTTCAACATAAAAAATTTTTTCGCTTTGGAATTTTCCACATATAACACAAACACAAGCACATGATGCACATTTTATTGTACACATTGTAAATCCAAATCAGTCATTTAGATAGCAAAATACAAAAAGCTTGAAATTGCACCTAGTTGATGCTACAGTTAAATCTGCCCGGTAAATATGCGTTTATTAAAGTGCACACTTTCCACACTTCCATTGATATCAAGCACGCTAAATGAATTCATTAGCATTAAAAGCATCCAATCAAAATTGCTTGTTTACTCAAAATCATTGAAATGATAATAATCATTATTTTGATACCATTTGAATAAACCTGTTTTATCTAAGAAAATTTTATAACAATCAGGTTTCACTGACTAAAGCTTTCTGGGTTACCAAACCTTTTGTATTTGATTAGAAAAAAATTACATTGTCTAAATCAGACTTTAAAAACTGTTATACAAAAGGATACTACCCATTCCTAAATTGCATTCTCTACCAGCCTGTTCTAAAAATATTTTTTTAATGGACCTCTGATATTATATCCATCAGATTTGTAGTTTAAAAAAATGAAGTTTTACATATATCTGAGAACAGTCAATAATAAGTGAGGCTATTGCATCAATTCACTGACTGTTCAAGCTTGATCCAAATTAAGAAATTTAAATAGTTTTGACCTACAAAAAACTCCACAGCTATTTGAAAAGATTTTCTCCACAGGTTTCATCCGAAGTCTCCCCAAAAGATGCTAAACAAAATGTGAAGATTTTTTAATGCCATAAAAAATATACATATTTTAAAAAAATAAGTATCCTTATACGGCACACTTATGGAATAAGGAATTGATTAAGATTGAGTACCAAACAATTTTGAAAGTAAATAATATCCAAACCAAATGAGTTTTATGTAAAAAAAAATGGTATATAAAAAATGTTGAATACTGCACTTAACTAAAAGAATTCTGAAAAGAGATGAAAAATATCTTTGATCGAAAAATAGTGAGCAAAAGAAAAACTCTTCTTTCAAAGACTGCTGTAATGAATTCTTATTTCAAACTCTCCACAAAATATGATTAATCATGGGGCATCTCCTTCCCATTTCCCCAAATGTGATCCTCTGCAAAAATACAAAAACGTGCTTTTCTTTGCAAACACTAGTGCAGCAATCTTTAGAAAACTAAGGCACAAGTGAAATGGTCCCCATGTGCATAACAAGCTTAGGTATAAACAAAGGCACCCACACTAACTGCACACCACTGACTAAGGTTTACAGCTGCCGTGTCATCAGCATCAGTCAAGGTTTGACCCGTCATATTAGATTTCTGTATCAGAAGGAGATCTTTCCATAGAAGCAGGCCTCTCTTCTGAAGGGGAAAAACTGTCATAACTCTTACTAAACTGGCCCTCCAATACATCTTCATTTGCGTTCAGTCTGAAATAAAAAAAAAGAACAAATAAATAAATACAAAACACAATTAAAAATGTCTTAAGTGCTTCATATCCTTTAAAATTACCTACACCCCATCACCACCCACCCAAAAAAAAACCCAGAAAAAACAAACAACAAAACACACTTTTATACATTTAATTAAAAAAAAATTGGATTGAAATGAGCCGATTACCCTGCTATATGACTTGACAATACTCTGCTCTGCTCCTTTTCCGCATTCCCTTATAAAAAATATCAGTGAAATTCTTTTAAATGGCTCTTCTAATCCCGTATTTCAAATATAGCTCATATTGCAAGGCAAATTGGGACAGACTTATGCCCATTTAAACAAAGGATTATATTATCACTTTAATGTTCTCCGCCATATTAAAAAAGAAAAACATCTATCATATATGCTTATATTTCTTTGTGAAACAAATTGCAAAAGAAAAAGAATACTAAAAGGATTAAAAAAAAGAAAAGGCTTGTAGATGGTATGATAATAAAAAACAGTCAGAGAGTGTTAATACAAACACACAGTTCAAACTCACTTGACAGTGTGATCATGTACCCTCTCTTTTATAGACTTGCGCATCTTCTCATCAATAGGGTACATGTATAAGCACCAGAGGGCGATTACAACCAGCACAACAGGACCCGGGGTCATGAGCATTCTAAGTGTGTAGCCCACAGAGTCTGGCTGCTTGCATTTGCCGTTGATATAGCCACCCAGTCTGCAGAGAGAGAGAGGGAGAGAGAGATGGAGGGGGGAGAGAGAGAGAGAGAGAGAGAGAGAGAGAGAGAGAGAGAGAGAGAGAGAGAGAGAGAGACAGACAGACAGACAGACAGAGGGAGAGAGGGAGATAGAGATAAAGAGAGACAGACAGAGGGAGTGAGAGAGGGGGACAGAGAGAGAGAGAGAGAGAGAGAGAGAGAGAGAGAGAAAGAGAGAGAGAGAGAGAGAGAGAGAGAGAGAGAGAGAGAGAGAGAGAGAGAGAGAGAGAGAGAGAGAGAGAGAGAGAAAGAGGGAGCGAGAGAGAGCGACAGATAGCAACACAGAGAGTAAAGATGGAGTGAGAGATAGAGGAGGAAGCAAGAGACAGAGAAAGAGAGGGAAGAAGAGAATCAAAAGGAGAGAAGATGGAGAATATAAAAATGAAAGAGATAAAGCGAAGGAAGAAAGAAAGAGAGACATACAGATAAGGGAAAACAGAAAGGTAAAGATGGGAAAAAAAATGACAAAAATTTAAATTCTGATCAACCAGGCATTAAGGACATAAATCTATCTTTTAAAAAGTTATCTTCTTTTAACAAATATCTGTAAACATAAATTGCACTACCAGGCTTCCTTGATACATCCCTTGATTGCTCATTTTCTTCCCAAATATTCTTTAGGAGGAAAAAAAAAGCTTCCTCTCCAAAAAAAATGTGATGAGAGCTGAAAACTCTTTCAATGGTTAGGATTAATTGACTCACAAATTCTCCTCAATTGGCAAAAAAAATTATAACAATATCTCTAAAAATTACTTACTCTCTTTCACCTTGGATCTTAAATTTTTTTTTTTAATTCACTCTCTTATCAGATACAGTCGATAATATCAGTTAAATAAAACATCATATCAAACGAATGTCATGTTGAAAAAAAAAAGAAAAAAAAACTGTATAGCTAGAAACCGAGTTTTTAATCAGGAAAACCTATGCATTTAAAAAAAAAAAGTCTCTCTTACGAAACAGGGAAAAAAGATCATGACTAACTTACTCTAAAGCTATCTGTGAGGCTGCTAGGGCAATACCAGATGCAAGCTTGTTGAAAAAGACATAAAAAGAGTAGAAGAGAGCATCATGCCTCTTCTTCTTCTCCAGCATGTACAAATCAAGAACATCTGGCAACACAGACCTAGAGTAAAAAAAAATAGATTTATGCATAATAATTAAAGCAATGAACTCAAACGGCAACTAGATGTATTAAAAAACCAGAATTAAGCTTCTCTGAATTTTCAAGCCAGATCTATATCTTAATGTTTAATCCACATTTTAAATGAAACGAAAGCGAAATATTTCCAAGCTCATAATTAATTAAGGAAAAAAAAAGATTGTTCTGCCGTTTCCCAATTAACGTTTTATCTTATTCTCTGCCTGTCTACATATGCTATCTCTGCCTACCATTTTGTTGCTTTTAACCATGTTATCTTTCCCTACCTGTTTCTTTGTTTCTATCTCTCTGTCTTTGGATATATGGTAAAGTGACAGAGTGCAATAAAAAAAAAAAAAGAGAGCAAGAGAGAGTGAAAAAAAAAGAGTGAGAGAGAGAGAGAGAGAGAGAGAGAGAGAGAGAGAGAGAGAGAGAGAGAGAGAGAGAGAGAGAGAGAGAGAGAGAGAGAGAGAGAGAGAGAGAGAGAGAGAGGGAGGCAGACAGACAGACAGACAGACAGAGAGACAGAGGCAGACAGACAGAGAGACAGACACAGACAAACAGGCAGACAGACATAATTTCATTACAACTTTTTGGTTCATGATAATTTTTAATTGTTAGGATTAAGAAATAAAAATAATAGATATAACTAAAACAAATTTTAAAGATGAAAGAAATGATCATCTGAAAGGAAAATTTACAGATTAAAGGTAAAAACTGTGAGAAGCCAACAATGTTCAGCCATATTCAAATGGTTTATGTTCCAGTACAGCAGAAACTTACCAAGGTAAAAGAAAGGCCACTGATATGCTGAGCCCAGCAAATACCATGATCACATAATAAATAGCTGTTGAGTGTGCTGGAATATACATCTGGGTCATAAAGGTGGGGATCATCAACTGGATAAAAGACAATATAAAAGGTAGAACGAGTGAAACTATTCTGTAGTTCCACAAAATATGAAAAAAATGCATAGTTAAATTGATGAATTTAGAAGTGTTATTTATGCAGCTGTTTATCTCTTTCCATAACTAAATATAAATAAAAACAAACAGTCATGCATCATATGCTTAAAGAGAACAGAAAAAAAAAGCAAACAAAGTTCAGTGAAAAAAAATGAAGAAAAATAAGAAAAATAACTGAACACGACTTTGGCTTCAAAAACATCAATGACAATATAATATGAGAACTTTCTGTTCTGACTAGCTAAAGCTGAAAGGCTACTTCATGGTCCACAAGGTATTCAAATATGCAGTGCACCATTACTTTTACCTCATTAGTCAAACTATAGCATATATAATAGTAAAAAGAGAGTGAGAAAAGGAGATGGGAAAAACTCACTCCCATCCCGATGGCATATGCTGTCTTCTTGCCAAACTTGACGATCAAAAATTGCCAGAAAGGCATAGAAAATATGGCACAGACCTATGGGGAATTATGAAAAAACAAAAGTAAAAAAAAAATACGATTTCCATTAAATGGGTAACTTCTTACATATCAAATAATGAGCTCACTATAAGTGTACATAATAATATAAGACTACAAAAATTGGAATAAGAAAGAGAAAGAATACCACAAATAAACCCGAACATAGTGTAGGTATTAAATTGAGGCAAAAAAAAAAAGTATGTAACTATACCTTGTGACAGTAAAAATTTGCTTGCAAGACAAAAATATAGGAGTGTACTTTATTTCTATGAATTTTTGTCCACAATAGAACACATTTTCTATTTTTCATTTGAATGCCCCAAATGCCTTCCATTTAAAACACACCTTAGTCATATATGACATTGTTCTTTTGCTAATATAACATGAAAATACTCATAATTAATCGAAAGGAAACCTTCAGAAGAAAAAAAACCCAGAATGTTTGTAATTTTTTTTTATGTTAACTTACATTTTTCTGCTAAAGATAAGAGTTTCATCTACAAACAATTCTAGATTTACATGAATTGATAGTATTATAATTCTTCTAAAGCTGCAATAGTGAAAAATTTGTAATTTGATCTTGTGAAAACCTGATAAATATTGAAGGTTTCTAGATTTCTTAAATTTCTGTAAATCTCCAGCCCCTGGATGCATTGATGATTAAACAAAATATCCATCAATAATTAAAAATGTTTCGTAAATGTAGCCTGTGGAGGAGCAATTGTTATGCAGATCAACATTTCAGCTGTGCCTTCTTACCAGTAGAACAAGAATAAACTTTGTGAGCTCACTTCCTTCTTTGATTGTGTGTGTGCAGAACAATGCAACATTGCTTTGAGCAATCTAAAAATAAAAACACAGAACGCCATAGAAATATAAATTTTGCATTCATATAACGTAAAGGGAATGTACTCTACCCAAATGATTTTCCACAACTCTATTTAAGGTCTTCTTGGTGACAGAAAAAGCAGATAAGACATGAGTCATAAGAACGAAAGAATTACAGGATTGAATCAAAGTGACTGATTTCTGCCTTCACGGTGTGAAATTAACGAGTATATCTTTAAATTAAACTTAAAAGGTTAAAGCTGATTTCATCTCAATAGAAATAAAACAGGAACAAGAAAAACTGGACAAAAAAATTAATCCAGTGGAATATAGCGAAAGCAAGCATGAGGACTAATAATTTCGCTGACTTTTTTTCACAATAAACAATTTCAAATCCTTGTGATTACTTCATTCAATTTAATTTAGATTTACTGCCACAGTCAAAAAATTTTGATATAAATTGCTTCTCCAAAAATGTAGAAGTGTTCTTCTTTACATTAAATGGTTTTCATCTGATCAGTGGTTTTTTTTTTTGGTTTTTTTTTTCATTTTAAAAATTTTCTAAAAGATTGCCTGTAAAAAATGTGTCAATAATTTCAAAGGAAACAGATAGGATGTTGTATAAATGAGCTTAAGGTTACGAGTTCCCCATTAATAGTCATGATATAATTATATGGAGTGCTGTTTAAAGAACTTTTCAATTTAGGGGGCATGCTACGAGGGTATGCATAAGTTGAGAATACCTTTATAATTCAGGATAGTCAACTTATATTTGCTGGATTTCAATATTTGAAAATAATTGTCAAAGCAAAATCTTCAGCAGTTGGAAATAAAAAGCATTTAAAAAACAAAATTTTGAGCTTTACAAAATAGCTCTTAATCAATGATGGGTTTTCAAACAATTTGGCTTTAACATCATATATCATGTTGATTAATTTCTCTTGGTAGCGTATTTGTGAATATAGCAAAAGATTTGATTCACAGCTTTTGAAATTTTGAAATGAACTGGTTTCTATCAATGAGTTTTAAAGAAGGTCAAGAGTAGATGGTCATAAAATATTGCCCAAAGGATTAAATTAATGCCATCAGAACTAAATTGAAATAAAAATTTAAAAAATCCTTAATTTGATTACATTGTGCCCACAGTAGGAAAAAGCACTCAATATTTCCTTGAAATCAACTTCTAAAACCTTGCAATGGGTGTGTTGATTATGTTAAAAGCAGTTAAGCGATGTTTAGGCATAATTTTCCATCTGAAAACATGACCTGCTCTCTTTCAGATAGGTCAAATTTCCAATGAAATAGAGGGCTTATATGTTTTTTTAATAAACTGTACAAATTATTCAGCAAAGGTTTCTTGATGCAGCAAAACATAAAATATTGCACTTCACTTATAATCTTGCAAAAGTCTTCCCCTAAGAGAGATATGAGCTTATAGAGAGTAGATTTAATAAAGTAAAACTGCAATATCAAAAAGACATATGGTTACCTTTTCTTGTTTAACCAATTTTAGCATTCTTGCATTCTCAAAATTGTATCTAAAGACAAATGATACCAAAAAAAAAAAAAAGAAAAGGCTTTATTTCTAGGTTAAAAAAATTTCTTGTGTGCTTATTTGGTGCACCAATTTTCTACAAGAGCCCAATCTAAATATACATATATATACACAATATTTCAAGGCTTTAAAAAGCAAGGCTGTTGACTGGACTGAAAAAGAGGTAAAGAGAGATTAGGAACCCCTATAAATTATTTACTTTGGTAGTGCTGACCTTCTAGCTCATATTTAAAATTTTAAATAAAACAAATTCTTAAAAGCATAATTATTGATATAAAACTACTTGTGCAAAGTAAAGGTGAACTATGCTTTCATGATCCTCTGATAGGTGGCAGCTCACCAAATGATTTTTACACCCTCTCAGTTGTCCTTGACTTCACACATTGCAAACTGTTTTATGGTTTAAATTTTTAAGGATTGTTCATAGAAGTTCCTAATTCTTAAATTCTATCAAACCAACATGTTGGGTTGACTAATGCACCAGCTAAAAGTAGGATGGGCAACAGATGCACTGAAAGCAACGAGGGATAGAGATGCTTGGAAGGTAATGATTGCCTCCGCTAAAGAGCAGGGCACCTGATTGATTGATTGAATCCTTGAAACAATAATAGTGAATAAAAATGCTAATATAAAGGTGAAAATGACATAAGGTTGCCATTAGTAAAAATTTTCTGGTGCACAAACTGAAAAATTATTTCTCTTTTTTTACCATGACAAGGAACTCTTTCTTTTTCTAAGCCTTTAAATAATAATATATAAAAAAAAAAGAAGCTTAACTTCAACATGAAACGTTAATTGGTATAAATTGCTTTTGTTTTTTAACTCATAAGAAATTATTTCAAGACATCCATTTACATTATCAAAAAAAAATGTTATAACTTATTTTTCAAACTTTTTAAAATCTATCATGACACATTAAAAGGAAGTATTAGAAATGCTTCTAAAAATATATATTCTTGAAACTTTTATGATGTGTATGTAAAAAAAAAACAAAAACATATGGACTTAAGCTTTAAAATCTTAGCTATGACTCGAATTTTAAAGCCCAGCCCTCTAGAATGGCCTATTGTTTTGGCTATTGAAAATACAAACTGTTCAGGAGTCTAATCTTTCCAGGACTTAATAAAAAAAATGCAACAAGTTTTAAGGGAAATTATTTTTTCAATCATATTTTCACATATCCAGACCTATAACTAACATGGCTAAGCCCAGTGATGCGAGCTAATCTGTTCTTTTCTATACAAGAAAAAAAAATATGATTTCAGTAGAGATTTGAAACTGAACAAGAAGTTGCTACGACCAGCATCTAATTATGTTTAAAAAAAAAATAAAAAATTTTTCTAAACAGGTACTTCTTGGAATGTGAGTTACTAAAATAAATTTAAAATCAGTACTTTTGGATGATGGCGTTACTTTCATCTAGATCTTGATATAGAGATGTGAGTGATGGAGATGATTGCTAAATCAGAAAATTAGTAGAAGATCAAATCAGAAAAGGGGGTGTGCTAATAAGTCCTAGACCAAATCCCCAATTCCTAAAGGTAAAAATATACCAGATTTAAAGCTAAAGACTTAGGATAAATCTACTCTTACAAAAATTCATATATTTGAAAAAAACAAACTTTGTTTGGGAACCCGGGCAGGAGGCTATTTAGAGCTATAGGGTTTAAATTGAAAAAAAAAACTTTTTAAACTACAAAAATCTTACCTGTATTGCTATGGTCATAAAGAGAAAAGTCAAAGAAGCCCAAACATATGGCTTGAATGTAAAAACCAATTTGATGCCAGAGAAAAAACCCTTGTGGTCTTCTTTTTTTACTTCCACAATGCCTGAAAGGGTTAAAGAAAAAAAAATCATCACATATGTAATTTAAACTACGACAAAAAAAAAAAAATAACATCAAAACAATGAGCAGGAGTGAACTTTGCTATTAACCTGAAGACAGGGTCATATAATTTTCCCTTGTTAAATATACTAATATAATTTCAATTTGTCTACATTTAAAGTTCTTCAATCTTGATTAAAAAAAAAAAGCAACTGAAAAGATCACCTTTTCTCTCTCTTGTCCCAAAGAATGTGGTCAGACAGCACAGCATATAAATGATAACAACCACAAGCGATCCATGAGTGTATGCATCTTTCTGTACGTTATAAAAAAGATAATGATTTAAAATTTATAATTTTGATGACACTTTGGTTGTAGTTTTCAAAATGGCCTTTTGTAAGAGAGAAGCATCTAAGCAATTTGCAAAATTGCAAAATTAACTTCCATGTAGATTTCACTACATAGTGTGGCATCATGTAAACTTGATTTTAAACAATCATATAACTGGCATCACTGAAAAAAAAGGAAGGCTGGCTTGAAGGGGAAAAAAAAAGAGAGAACAGACTCAAATCTTAAATTAGAATTCAGCATCTGGGAAGGAGTTTCAAGGTGTATTATGATATCATATTGTTGTCATTTTAAGCAATTGTAGTCCTTTTGGTATTTTAACATCCCCTAGGAAGCAAATCTGCTTCTCTAAATGCTGCTTTTATCTCTTGATTAGCTAAGGGAGATTATTTTTTTTTGGCAACAATTTGTAGCTTCAAAAACTGAATAAATATATTGGGGCATCACCTGTGTTTCAATATTTGTGGAATTTTTGGGAAGATCTTCATCCCCATCACATCTTGTATCAGATACAAACAGACCTTGAATGAAGACTGCCAACAAAACACCAGTTGTTTCAAGGCCCATACCTGTAAGAGTAGATAAAACAATTTGTTTCAATAAACATCTTGATAAGCCATTTTTATTCTTTTTGCCAATTAAAAGGTTTCAACAATTAAAGGTGATTTGCATGTTATCATACATGGCTTATATATGCTGAGCTCAAACCAAAAGGTGCAAAATCATTGCCTCACCTTTCCTTTTTTATTATTTTAGGTTGAATTTAATTATATCACATGTTCTGAATTCAAAATATTGAGTCACTTCAAACCAACGAAGGAATAAAAATTATGTTTAAATTTAGAACAGAAAGTATAGCTAAATAGATAATATATTCAAATTTAATTGACACTGGAAGATCCTTGACTAACAAAGTGGCTAAACATAGGAGAGGGACTGATGCACTAAAAGGGATAAAAATGCCTGGAAGGTCATGATTGCCCATGCTAAAGAGCAGGGTACCTGATTAATTGATTGACCATCAACATAAACACATTCACAGACTTTTCTTTTCTATCTATGAACTACATCTTTCAAATGAAATTTAAAAGACATAGTCTTGTAACTTTAGAATTTGACTCACGCATAAATGTAATCTGATCTCTTTCTTTTTGTTGGGATGTGACAGCCATTGTCAGGGATGTGTACGGCACATGGAGGCACTGGAAAATGAAAATATCACATTAATAATAATAATAATAATAATGAAGTTATTTCCTAGCGCCTCTTCCTACTTGTAGGCTCGAAGCTCTTTACAATAGTCTATTTACAAACATAGTTTAACATAGTGACACTAGTCTATAGTCTAAAACCTAGTCCATTAACAATTCAAACAAACAGAAGAGGAAAAAATAAATAAGTTACATGTACAAAGAAAATAAGAGAAGACATTGACAATAAGACAAATTTCTCAGACTAATTAAGGTCTTCATTCAATAAAATTCTTTATTTGAATAACAGCTATAGTACAAATAAAACAAGATGAAATTTCATCGTGTACCTACTTTATGCTTTGATAAAATGAAGTACATTTACTGTGTGTTATATTTGAAATAGGAGCCTAGATCATTTCTTTTCATTTTACAAGACTGAAACTTTAAAAGATGAAACATCTGAAATTAGCCAAAAAAACAGACTCATTTCACAATTTTCATCATTAAAGATAGGATAAATTGAAGGTAATTGGCAATTGATTTATATAGCTTGAATAGCACAAATTTGCTTATAGCAGTTTACAAAAAAATTTTTTTGAATCATAACTTGCAATAAAAACTCATACTTCAACAGCAACATGAAAACAGTCACTCAATTTAGTACTTTAGCTCAATGAAAACACATATGGCATAGTTTACACAATGTGGCTTATCAGGGAATGTGTAAATGTCTTGCAATATTTCTTTCTTCCATATATGTAAAATGCTTGCATTCTTATTACAAAAAAATTAGAATTTTGAAACTGAATATAGAATGGTTAAGAAAAAAAATTAACTCTCTTAACTTTACAAACAATACATTAACTTACCGATAAAAATCCTTGAAATGCACAGAAGATAATTAGATAATAAATAAATCTAACAATTTCGCTAGATGTATATTTTTCTAAACCGTCAACCAAAGTCGGTTCCCATGGCACATAAAAAAGGAAAAAGTATGTTGCACAAGCAATGGGAGCTGAAAATATTATCCTGAGGATCAAAAGAATTGAATATCATTTATTACACCTGCTTGTTAATGAAAACATCACAAATACAAACCAATTGGATAGTATTCATATATATATATATATAAATCATTCTCTGAATACTAGAATACCTCTGAGCACAAATTATCTTGACATCAAGACACTTGAAGTAAATAACTTGCCTTTGAAGTACACTAAAAATTTGAATAGCGACCGAAATACATTTTTTTTTTCTTTTTGAGTCATTTAACAGCACTTTGGATACCCAGAGTAACCAAAAAAAAAAGTAGTTAAGACAACCTACCAGGGTCTCATCTTTCCCCATCTGGTATTTGTTTTCTGAACAAAAATGCCAATAAGTGGATCTGTGACAGCATCCCATGCATTGCCACTGAAGAGGATGATTGACACATATCTCGGCTTCAGCTGTAATCAAGCAAAATTTGTAAAAAACTTACTGACAAGAAATGCTCTTCTTTTTCCTATTTCAGGACAATTTGTCTGACATTCTGATCAACCATTTTCAGTCACTTAAAATCAATAGAATATCTACACAATCCTGTAGCACTGAAGTACAAGATTTAAAAATCTATATTTTCTCCTTGTCTCTGTTTGCCATGAAAGATGCTTAAAAAAAATTAAGCAAAACCTATTGGACTTTTTGCTAATGTACTTTACTTTCTGCCACTAAAACCCAAAAGAGGGCAGCAAATAAGACTTAGATGTTCTTTGCCCATATTTCTGATTAAATTCTACAATGTTGTAAAAGCATTTCATTCTGAGTTATGGCATTGAAAATGGTAAACTGCAGCTAGTTTTTCTGTGCTCAAAGTTGCCAAAGTTTTTCTCATCTTGTAACACTAACAGATATGACATTAGAGGTAGGATAAATTCATAAGAAATCACACACAAAAAAAATCCCAGAACTTTGAATCTTTCTTAAGAATCCCTGGATTGAAGGTAATAACTCCATTTCATTTCTTTCCGATAATTTTTGCTCTTAAGCGTCTTTCAGGTATAATTTTGAGTAGTTTCTCAAACTTTCCCTCCATTGTTTAAGGCTTTTAGTGAGCTATGTTTATAGATGCTATGTTTGGATTTGCCCAACCCATTTCAGCAGCACCAACGATTGTAATGGAGGAAAATTGTTGTGAGATTTATGATCAATGTTTCCTAAATTTAAAACAAGATTACTGTCCCTTTTCCTCTATGATCTTCAATGCAACATTTATCTCACTGAGATTGGTCTAAAAAGTTTCATTCAACTTTTCCCCCATTGGTTTGATTAATTTTTCAAATTCTTTGAATGAATGAGCATTCATGAACGGTACATAGAGTTGGGACTTATACAAAGAAAAAAAAAAGGGATAAAAATTAATCAATTTAAAAAAATAAGTGTAACAAAACAAGAGAGAAAGACCCCATCACTCAAGAGTTGATCACATAAATGGTTTGTAATGGACAGGGGTCAAACACAATAAAGGAAGTAAAATCCAAATACATGTATAAGGCCTACTGCTTTTCCTAAAGAATGGCCTTTCATCTCCTTATGTAAAGAAAAGTCCTCTCCAGTTGTCCCCATGTGTAACTTGGGTGTTTATATTTTATCTAAAAGTAAAAGTCACTTTTCATTGTCATTTATGATCTCTTTCCTCTCTCTTTCTATAAGAAAAGTTTCTTTAGTTTAAAGTAAAGTATCCATCTCCAAAACAGTATTTAAAATTTTCACAGTGCTTCCTTGGTGATATTAATGATTGATTTGGTTCCAACAATTCTACATCAGCACTTGATTAAAAAAAAAGTATTGAACTTTTGAAGAAAAACTGTTTTCTAATTAGAACTTGACAGAATGGTTCACAACTTGTTTCTAAATTTCTTAGACTTTTCAAAAATCATTTTAATTCTTTATGGTATACACTTATACATGATAGTTGCTTCCAAGCTTGTGTTTTCTCGATGCATTTTTTGTTGATGCCATTTGTAAGCTTGATAAGTTGAATAAAATTTGGGAATCTGAGTTTCCTCAGCATGAACTTTCAGTCATATTCATACTCAAAGATTCTTTGTCTTTGTTTTCATTTGGTCATGAATGTGCAAAAGTAGCGCCATATTTTATTTTTCCATCTGTATTCTTTCAACTATCCTTCCAGCGTCCAATTATTAGCCACAAAATGAGAAAAAGGGGAGCGAAGCAACCTTGTTAACACCTATACCTACGATAGATTATGGTGATGGACTTATTACGATCATTCTGCAAAATCCTCCTTCCTATTGCAATTTCGATAGAATATAGGAAAGGGTAAAAATAAAATATTAAGCATTAAAACAAGACAAAAGCTACAACAAAGAACAAAATGACAAAAAAAAAAAAGCTTCCTGTCCCTCATCCCCCATCACGTCCCTCAATCGAATGAGTAAAAAAAAAAATAATAAATCAAATTAAATAAAAAAAAAAAATAGGAACACTGTATGAAAATAAGCTAGAAGTATGCACTCTGCCAAGATTCCAAAGAATTAAATTAATGTAAAGGCAAAAGTAAGGATTATGCCTTTGAGTGAAATGCAATGAAAATACCTCTTGAAAAAAAATAAAGTTTTAAGTCTAAAAGCAAAAAAGGAAAAAAAATTTCATCCAAAAGAAATCAAAACCTTGTCTGGTTTTTTTCTGAAACATAAAATTATACAAACAACAGAAAAAGTATTGATTTTTTTTCTGAAACACAAATTATACAAACAACCCAATTATATTTTAAAAAAAAAAGTATGGTTCGAATTTTTGTTGCAGAGATTAAATGAGAATTGGCATTCATGAATTATAAATGTCATTGATTCAGTTACACTTATTTGTAACATACAGTTTTGAGGCAGGTTAAACAAAAATTGCAAAGATTCAGGGCCAAGACAGTTTTCCTATTTATTCTTTTTTAAACACTATTCAAATCACTTTAAAACTGATTGGATATGAGTAACATTCTCAGGATTTAATGCAATCAGCACTAAAATTTGCTTAGAAGCATCCTTCTTCCAAAGACAGTAATTTCAATATAAAAAAACCTCTAAGAATTAGAAACTAATATAAGGACAGTAATATTAAGACAATACTTTAAATATTTTCCTTATTGTTTACAATGACAAAGAAAAAGATTAATGTAGAATTTCAAATCATTTGTGGAAAAACAAAGCTTTTGAAACTACATCTATTTCAAAGTAGAGCACATGAAGAGATGTGTTTACAATTTTTAAGTTCAATATCAATTGATAACACCCATTGAATTTTTAACAGCTGAAGAAGTATTGACATACCAATGCCACCTCAAGGAGGAAGATGTTCAAAAAGAAGCCAATAACTGTGCAGGTGATTTGGTAAGGTGCTCCACCAATAGCAAAACACAACTTCCTCCAAAAAGGAAGTGGAGCATTATTTAGACCTCCTTCATGTGTTATGCGCAGGTACTGGGGAAGAAAATAATGTTTTATAGTTTGTTATCATTACAAGGAAAAAAAATATTGAGGGTAGGACAGCCTAGAGTAAAATTTCAGTGGTGTAATACCAATTGACCTCTGTAGCATAAAAATTCAATCATTAGTTTATGTTTGGCTTCTAAAGAGAACATTGGTTTCAAGTTCATATTACACTACATTTGGATTTGGAAATAACAAACTTTTAGTGTTAAAAAAAAAAGGATAGGAAAAGTAAAAAAGTTAACAAAATTCTATGCTTAAATATATATTTAGCTTTTATTCTTCTAAAAGTCAGTTAGCTGTGTAAGAGTGTTAAGGAAATTCATTGCGAAGTATGCTACTAACTAAGGTCATCAGGACTGTCTCATTCATATCAATTTTTTTTGTCCAGTCATGCAAGGAAGAACTGTGATTGTGGCAAAAAAAGACTTTTTAAACGATTCAAGTAAAAGATTATTTTTCCTCCAATCTAAAATTGTAGATCATAAAAATCATATTCCAATAATTTTATAAAATTAAATCATACTCAGAGGTAAAACAAATTTAAATTTATAAGTAAATAAATGTAATGCATCTATATATATATATATATATATATATATATATATATATATATATATATATATATATATAAATATATATATATATATATATATATATATATATATATATATATATATATATATATATATAATGGAGTATATATAATGGAGCTAGGCGAAAAATAAGGACCATCTAACTCGACATTTCTTGACCACCTAGGATCAACAAATTTGGCACAAAATTATAAATTGTCCTAAAGATTGGAGTGGTAATATTATTTTTCACAAAATAGTAATTTTCCAAAATTAAAGTATAAAATGTGATTATTATTTTCTTAAAACTAAAGGCGAATGTGTCAACTACTTCCTATAAGCACAGGTTAACTGAGATGGTCAGAGTAAACAAAAATATGCATACGATATAGGGGGTGGTGGATCTAAAAGTTTGGATAGATCTACATGTTATAGTGTAATATATAAGTAAAGAATCTAAAAAAGTTACTTTGCCATAGGATTTAGATCTAGGGCCTATACTAAAATCAAAAGGTTACGATCTAGATTTAGATAGATTGTACTTTAAAGCTAAGAATTTGAACAGGATTTAAGTTCTAGATCTCGATTTTTTTGTTTAGAATTACAATTACAGAGATATCTATAACCAGGATCTAGGTAAAGAAAGGTAGGTGGAGACATAGGTAAAAAGGTAGATATCAAGACCATTATAAGCCTACTTAATACATGCATGCACCCCAGCCTCGGCAAATTGAAGCCAGGATCCTGTCCGTATGACGGAGTGTTGCAGTTTGTGTCTTCAATTGATTAAAAAAGACTTGCAAATGACAAAAAAAAAACAATATTGAAAGCATTTGATCTCAAAATTTCAATACTTTTTGATTGGATCCAGCAGAATTCCCTCCTTGGTGAGAGGATTGGATCATTCCAGCCGTTGACATAGTGAGGAATTCTGTTTAAGGGACTGGACACTGTGTCTGGTTCATTCAATTACCCTTACTACCTCTGAAAATGACCAAGGCATAAAAATTAAAATGAGATTTTATATCAAACATATGAAGTTAAGCGGCGACCAATGTTTCAATGCATTTATAATCTAAGGTTTATAGACTGCTACCAAGTACCATGACCTTGAATTTATACAATTTCTTATTAAGTTATTCTCTAAGTTGTGGTCTAATAGTTTGGTTTGACATTATCATGATTATGATAAAGAACTTGAAAAAAATTTTTTTACAGAACTTGCAAATATCTTTAGAATGTTTGCATTTTAATCAACACGAAGAAGTAGAAAGGGATATCTTTTGAGGTGTTGGTAGTAAAGTAAACTTTAATTAATGTTCGGAGTCATCTCTAGAGATAAGTTATTAATGATTACTGTACATCAAATAACATTCTTCAAAAAAAATATTGTTGCCCTATGTGTTGAGAGCACTTCCTTAGTTGCGGAGTAATGTTAGGGACGTATACACAGTTTTTTGTTGAGAAAAGGAAAACTTGTATATCAATTATCAAGATATCCTCAGAATTGGCCACCTGTAAAAATGACTGGGACAATACTGAAATTCATAAAAGTACTATTCATTTCATGACCTCTAATTTTTAACCATAAAAAACTGGATTCTAACTTTGGGTCAAGTAAAATTTTGGTGCATTTTAAAAGTTTAACTTTGAGATTTAAAAAAAAATTGGAGTTAAGACAAAACTTATCTAAAATATGTATAATGCTGAGCCATATAGAAGATACAACTTATTGAGGGTAAACTGATTTGGCAACATAGAATACACCTTATACTGGCTGGAATTTAAGTCAACTTTAGCAAGATAGCCATTTTCTCTTAGAATTCCCCGATTCTTTTTTCTGAAGAAGCCCATATTTTTAACACTTTTATTCCATCAGTATTTGATGCCCATAGCCTTCAAATGACATCTTATGCAAGACAATGCAGTTTATGGTTGGAGCTCTACTTTACATTGATACTTCAGAATTGAAATTTCCTTTTTAATCCAAGATCTAGGTCTAGTAAATAGCTTGGTATTATAGCAGTGATCGGGTCAACTCACTTTAACTGCTTTAAAATTGTACTTTTCTTAAAGATTTTGATATGCTGAACACGAATATGAAGGCTTTATTCGTCGCTAATAAATACTTTTCAAGAAAAGCATTTTTGTGTTGCTCTAAAATCCTATTAAACCACAGTACAAGTTTCAAATTCGTCGAGATTCTAGATCTAGATTTAGATCTAGAGAAATAAAAAAAAAAATTTTTTTTGATGGTCTACATTTAATCTATCCACTATTGTTCTAAATTTAAGCTTTGAAGCTCATAGGGAACTCTTGCCTTATCCAGGTATTTAGACTTTCCAATTAAAGTACTCTTTAATTCGAGTATTACATTTAAACTGACTTAAAATTAAGATCCAGATGTTTGTCATCAAAATAATGATAATAGGACCATTCTTTCCACTTACTTTTACATGAGTACACTCCCTTATATCGTTTGATAGTTTTTTAAGCAAAAGAGTTAAACTTCCCTGTGGTAACCAAAGATGTGATAACTTTTTTTTAACAGGAGAAGAGTATTTTTTTTTTAAAATTAAATCAGCGAGAACAGATTACGTTATATAAATTTTTTTTCAAGGTTCAACCCATCATGAGCAGTGATCTAAGAAAAAGGAGAAGAAAAAAAGAGGGTTGAAAAAATTGTACTGTTTTGTCAAAGCATAATTATTGACTTGCTATAAACTCTACACCGAAAAGCTCTGAGTAAACCGTTTAACCACAAACATAGGCTTACGTTTCATCACTGAATTTAAAAGCACTATGGTAAAGGTCCAGGGGTAGTTAAAATTATTAGCCAGTGGGATCTTTTGGGATGTTCCTGATCGCAAAACTCTTGCTGTTACTTTGATAACCAACTGACCCAAGCCCGCGCCAGCTAAAGAAATTACATGTATTATGAGAAGGCTTTAAACTTTTTTTTCCGCTTCGAGGTCTGGAAGCCATACAGATAACAAATGAAGAGATCGCAGTGCTGTAAAGGTTTTATTCACTACTGTGCATGAGATTTAATTACAATATACAGCCCCAAATTAAGATTTTCTTTAGCTTGTCTCCTGTCAACATCCTTGGAATATGTATTGCTGTAATTAAGACATTGGCATTTCTATTTCGAATGAGGTGTGCACATTACTACGAACATAGATCAGGTTCAATATCATCTTTTACGGAAAGGATAAGAGTTTAAAAAAAAATGACGGTCTAGAAAAAAAAATTTTCGATACCAGAAAAAATATTCGCAAGAAGTTTACTGGCAAGTTTTGAGAGGGATAATCCAATTTCTTAGATTATGCATATTGTCTTAAAGTGGATATAGTAATGCTTTTTCGTTGTCTCTCTTTATTTAACAAGTATTGAGAGATGTCGTTTAGTTACTTTGTATTTAGGTCAAACAACCGGCAAGGGTATCTGTTGCATGTTATAATGTGGCCTGTGCAGAGTTAAGGCCTATCTATCTTTCCAGGATCTAAATTTCACAAGTGATAGTCACGTGCACCATTTGCCAGTCAACGCAAGAAGAATTGGAATAGATAATCATCAATGCAGCCTTAAAAGATAAATAAGGCGGGCCATGTTGCTACTTGCATAAGCAAATTAAAAATTATAAATTCAAATATTCTTTGATGACATTATTTTAATATTTATGCCAACATCACCTACTAATTTTAATGTTAAAGCCGCTACGATGCGTCATTGGTGAAGGAACGGAGTGGCGTTATAATTATTTTTTTTGTTTAAATTATCAATTATATGTATACCAACATCACCCACTAAGGAGCTTAGTAAAAGATTATCTAAAAAATGCATAAACCTTGTGAGCTAAAATAATGAGAGCTGGATACTTTTAATCCACTCATTGAATGTGAAACAACCTAGTGATATTAATATTTTAATGCATCGTTAACAAAGGTGATCATTATATGGCTAAAGCAAAAGCAATTAAGTTTTCGTTTATGAATTAAATAATTTCCTTATAAAACTTTGCGAGATGATCGCGGCAGTTGCTGTAGTTGTTGCTGCTGTTGGTTGTCTTCATGCAGTCGCTCCTTGTGTTTTTGTAAACGCTTATGTTGAAGATTTTACACATAAATTTTACTTTTATTGCTCTCGCAGCCTCTTTGATTGAAGATAAGCACGTCGTCGTTGGTATATTAAATTTATGAATGCGACACCACGGCAGAAGTACAATTCTCATAGTTGCATACTGCTGCTAGCATTGCGATGATTACGTCCCCTTATAAGTTGTCACTTATGATTTAAATAGACAAGATAATTACGTATTATAGCATGCCAATGAGTGCGGTAAGGAAACGCTATGTTGTAGATGATAACCAACTAAACCATCCATAGCATCAGGGGGCATAGTGTTGAGAAACAAGATAAAGCAAAAGTACTTGTTCCAGATAAACCTATTTCAAGTTTAAGTGAGTGGTTAAAATGTTGGTGATGGTGGTGGGGGCAGTATCATCGTAAATTTAGGGATGTTATTGAGGATGTTAACAATATAAGTTATAATCTAGTGATGATAATGAAAAAGAAGATGAAAATGATGATAATGATGATGACGATGATGGTGATGATGATGATGATGATGATGATGATGATGATGATGATGATGGTGGCGATGATGATGATAATAATGATGATGACGATAATGATGATGATGATGATAATGATGATGATGATGATGATGATGGTAGTGATGGTGGTAATAATGATAAATGTGGTGATCGTGGAGATAGATATCAATAATAATTAAAATACTTGATAAAAGCCTTTCAAAGGCTAGTTTTCAAATTTGAAAATTGAAATTATTGGCCTCTTTGAAGCCTCGTGGTGTTAAAAATAATAGACATAATCTTTCTTCACACTTACCGAATGTCTGAATTTTTGGAGCCTAAATGTACTTGAGTTCACTTTTACTTTTTCAAATCTAATAATAAATAATACACAACTTTAAGTCCGCCCTACCGACAACACAAGGAGACAAGTAAGGATTTTAGCGAGGCAATAATTATGAGGAGACTTCTGTGCAGATAGTGCACATGATTTGGCTTATCTTTTCTGTTGTTATCAATTAGGTTAGTATTTAATTAGTCATAAAACAATCAAGCATATTACATTGTCAACTAGTTATCACCAAAAGCATAGAAGCTATAATTGTTAAATACCATGTAAAGATAAAGTAGGAAGTATTACCTACCATGGGCTACAGTGTAAATCTGTTCACAATATTACTAATGTATCATTAATGTATTATGCCCCACCAGAGCATAAAAATGTAAAAAATGTAGCGGGTTTACAATTTATTTTATCCTATATTGAGTATAAACAGCCTGTTTTTCAATTAATTGTTCATTTCACACGGACAGTTATATAATTATAATATATACATACACACACACATATATTGTTTCCAAATAGTTATCATTGAAAAAGCAGCCCGGAATAGATTACCTATTTTTAGGTCTGTCATAGAGAATAGAAAATTTCATGTTATGTAGGTCTGTTAACATAATTATGCAAAACCCATAGGACAATAATAGTCTACATTAATTAGCTTATGAATTAGTTTTTGCACATTGCATAAGCCTGTGAAAACTATGCAAAATAAAAACGCACATATGCTAATGGTTTGCTTTGAAAGTAAATAATTTACCTGGGACACATATATGTGAAAAGGGTGGCATCAGCTGGCTGCTTTTACACAATGGTTTGAAAAAAGGTAAAGATCGATAATATTATCGAGATAACGTTACAATGAGAGATGTAAATTCAGCAGAAAGATTTGACACCCTTTTTATTCATCAAAAGTTAAAAAAAAAAAACAAGAAAAAAAAGTTTTAAAATGATTCGATTATTCTTCTTACTAGATAATAATCGTTTTTCGTCCCCTAGAATTAAAAAAATCGTGTATGATAGAATTAGTTGAGGTATTATGTAACCAAAAAACCCAATCACACACAATATAATAATAATAATAATAATAATAATAATAATAATAATAATAATAATAATAATAATAATAATAATAATAATAATAAGAAGAAGAAGAAGAAGAAGAAGAAGAAGAAGAAAAAGAACAATTATAATAATAATAATAATAATAATAATAATAATAATAATAATAATAATAATAATAATAATAATAATAATAATAATAATAATAATGATGATGATGATGATGATAATAATAATAATAATAATAATAAAAAAAAAAAAAAAATAATAATAATAATAATAATAATAATAATAATAATAATAATAATAATAATAATAATAATAATAATAATAATAATAATAATTATAATAATAACAACAACAACGACGACGACGACAAAAATAATTCTTTGGGGCAACATATATATATATATATATATATATATATATATATATATATATATATATACACACACACACACGCATCATTCAGGGTTGATTTGGAGAAATGAAGTAAACCAGATTGCCTCTCGGAGTCTTAGCTGTCATTCCTAAGAGCTTGCAATATCATAAATACCAGTCGTTACTTGGAAGATCATGACCATTGCATCCTGATTGAAGATGGTCATCTCAATAAAATGTAGAAGAATAAAAGAAAACAAGTGGTTTGGAGGCTCCGCATAATAAGGTACTCTCTCTCTCTCTCTCTCTCTCTCTCTCTCTCTCTCTCTCTCTCTCTCTCTCTCTCTCTCTCTCCCTCTCTCTTTCCTCTTTTACCTCTCTTCCTCTTGATCTAATCGTGTCTGCCCCTTTGTCTGTTTAACAGTCTGTCTGTCTTTTTCATCCACTGCGTACTCTCTTCCCCCTTGATTCCACCCTTACTTCACCCGCTCAGTTGGGCACTCTAAAAAAACATCATTGATGTCGCAGGACGGGTAAGTTAAGACGTCCTGAATTTGACACATAAATTTTTTTGCTCTTTATGAGCCAAGGCGAATTAGTTATATGAAATACCAGTTTTAGTCCCTTTATAATTCGGTGCATAACAAATTGATTTGTCGATACCGCCCCCTTTCCTGTCTCTAATATACGTTTACTTGAGAGACATAGTGAATTCGCGGCGGTGTATTTTTCACGGTTAGGCTATGCTGGATGATATGTGACGTTTCTATATGAATGAACTTCCTTTGAGTGCTTTAAGGTATTTTTTTAAAAACTCTCTTTAGTTTTTTTTAACCTTTACATGAAACCTCACCTGTTCTTCTTGCATGCATCTTCCAAAAGAAATTCTTCTTTTCAATGGGAATATGAAAAATTGTGTGGTACATACAAGCCTACCATTCTAATTATTGTTTGTGTATAATTTTTTTCATGCATGTTATATTGCAGCTTAAAATTTTGTCTCGCAAGAGTATTTTTCGATTTGGTGTTGGTTTGCACATGATAAGGAATTATTGTGTTTTCCTGTGTTTACCTTCACACATCACATTATTTCATGTCGTCTTGTGAAAAATGAACTTAGTATAACTCAATACATTTTTATTTTTATTTATTTTATCTTTTGCTTTGATAGAAGCCAAAGAAAACGCGAATAAAGAGAGCTACGATAAATACTGGGTATTCCCGATTATAGAAAAGGGGCGGATTTCCTGCAGCTGATTTCTGATGATCTGAGGCCACAACGTTGTCTACATGCAGCGATAGACTCTACATGTTTACGAGCAAGGTTACTGTGTGTCTAAGGTTCATTTGATATAGATCTAGATCTAAATAACATCATGTGCAGAGAATAATAATAATAAAAAAAATAATCGTTCCCAGTATAAAAAAAATCCAAGTATAACTTTAGGATTAAATTTAGAGTATTATTAGTATTAGCAGGTAAAATTAATACGAAAAGTAAGGCCACCCTTTACTACATATAGATCTAGACTCTAGTGCATCTGGAGTAGATTGGGGTTGCAGCAGGAGCATGGAAAATTTCGCATGAGTGCAAAACGCAATTTGAGAATTAAGAAGAACACAATTTATTGTGTTTTCATGCAAGAATTAAACGTAAAGCCATTTGGACAAATTGTTGAGCAGCTCATTTTATAAAGCTATCTCCTCTCTCTCTCTCTCTCTCTCTCTCTCTCTCTCTCTCTCTCTCTCTCTCTCTCTCTCTCTCTCTCTCTCTCTCTCTCTCTCTCTCTCTCTCTCTCTCTCTCTCTCTCTCTCTCTCTCTCTCTCTCTCTCTCTCTGGCCTTTCTCTTTTTTTTCTTAACTTTCTTGTTTTTTCTTGTTAAACTTCTACTGGACTCTAACAAAAAAAATTAACTTGATTTCCAGTTTGTTGCCCCCTCCCGAGGATTGTTTTTTTTTTTTTTTTTTTTATTTTCACTGAATTGCAGACCATGATATGAGTTCCTAATACTAGTTAGGAAAAGGATTAATCTAAGTAGACTGAAGACAAATTAAATTCAATGCAGATTTACATTATTTATGATTTTTGTTGAAAGAAACAAGATTAAATCAAATAATCAACAATTTTTTAATGAAAAAAAATAAAACTTGGGAAAAATGGTTTACTAAATTGAAATATAGAACGAAAAGTAAATAGAAATATTGCAAAAAATAGTTAAATCATGAACTGAGATTGCAGTTTGCCTAATTTTTTTTTCATATGATATTACCAGTATTTTGTAATTGACCAGGGAATGAGAGTTATTTAAAATTGTTTAGGGGGATGGGGGAGTGTGGAAGGAGAGTTATTGTTATTACAAATTTCTCAATTTTGTCTTAGTTATACTAATATCTCATGTGATGTAGAGTTAAATTTATAATATAAATCACAGATTTAAACATTCATTGACAGATCATGGGGGATTGCATCAAGTCTCTTACTGTACGTGATTTGCGATTTCCAACTTCACTGAATAAGGATGGATCTGATGCTATGGTAAATAGTTAGATATGGCATGCTCAGGGCTCTCAGTTTATGTTTTGTTAATGATGATGTTTTTGCTATGCTGGTAAACAGGATTCAGCAGATGGTCATATGATGGGAGACAGGTTAACAATGATTTTTTTAAACTGAAATATAGTGAAAATATGAAGAACCCGGTAAGCTAAAAGCAAAGAAATTCATTATCTAGGCATGTAATTTATAGTTAGGCAATTTTCCATGGTACTTGTAAGCTTGTGCCCACACTGAACAAGGTCTTTACATATAACATTAGATTTGCCTATCATTCTTCAAAGTCTACTAAACAATGTACCTTTTGAATATAAAATGTTTACAATCCTTCATTTATGGGTATTCAAGGTGATTTCTACCTTCAAAGAAATAAACTAAGCTCAAAAAGATGCTTCGGCAATAGCTACAGTACCACTAATATAATTATAAACGTCTAGTGCAAGCATGCTTAAACATCTTTTTATCAATGGATTTAGATATTACGTTTAAACAATGGAAGATCTCAAAGGAAGCAACATGGCTTATCTGTCTTTATTTCCATAAGTAATCAATAATATAAGTCTATATTTTACCTCATTCATGTAAAGGATAGCACATTACCACACTCAAAATATAAAAATAAAATATGTAAAAGAATTGTACAAACATGCCATTACGAACTACTTTTCATATCACATTCAACTATGGTAACATTCCGTAGAAGCAATCAATACAAACACAGCATAATTGTAAACTTATCAAGATTACACTTTGGCTAATGTGAAGTAAACATTCTTGCCGCTGATTGGGATGAAGAAATGTTTGCCAAAGAGCATATTCAACTGCCTAAGAGAAATATCTGAATTGATCACATAACCTGAGAGTTTAATTGAACGCGTCCATTCGGCCACTCACATCGGCTCTAGATGCTCTGTGACTCTTGCCATAGCTGTCAGCAGTTCCACAAAGTAGGAAAAGAAAAGTAATCCTGACCAAACCAAAAGAAAATCATGGATGCATTCAGTTAATGTCTGCTCTAAGACTTGATGACAATATTTTATAGGCATGCGTGTTCAGGTTCACCCAATTTTGTATTCATGCAGCTTTCATAAGTGAAACATTCTATGTCCCTTCAGATCAAATCTAGATATCTTGTTGATAGTTCACTTTTGGTTGTTAATGTCTGCTTTGAAAAAGAATAAAAGGATTAATGAAGAATATTTTTGCCTTACATAAATAAATCATTAAAATTTAAATGCACTTAAAGATGACTTTTATTTAGCCTGCTTCATCTTAAGTTAAGAGGGGAGAAACTGGAATATGATTTGAAAACTGGCAAATGTGGATGAAAAAATTAATAAGTTGGAAAATAGTTTTTTGTACATTTGGACGCATTCGTTAAGGAATTTTCATAAAACTTATTTTGCTGTAAATAATTTCGTAATAACCATAATACAATTTCAGAACAAGAGCTCAGACTATTCCTGTCCATATGTGACTTTAGCAACTGAAATGGGTCTTATAGGCATTGGAATCACATTCACAGCTGGCAGGGGCAATGAAATAGGTACACTCACTTTTAATTTTGTGAAGTTAGTCTCAAATCTTTGTTTCAGAATAAAAACCCAGATTACTCATGCCCGTATCTAATTTTGGAGACAGAATCTGGGCTAACAGGTCATGGCATCACATTTACACTTGGAAGGGGCAATAACATAGGTACTTGTATATTTTGTTATCATTCAATAAAAATACCTTCCCTCTGCTTTTTTGCCTCCTTTTCTCCTCATCATTCACAATCTCTCTCTCTCTCTCTCTCTCTCTCTCTCTCTCTCTCTCTCTCTCTCTCTCTCTCTCTCTCTCTCTCTCTGTCTTGCTTTCCTTCCCACTCTCACCCCTCTTCTTGACTAGTTTATCTGTTTTCATTGTTTGACTCTCTATAATGCTATCTCTATTTGAACTTTTGTGTCTTGGTTTGAATGTTTTGTGAACAAGCTCATAGAAAAGAAATGTAACATCCTCGTTTTATAGTAAGACTCTTGCAATGATTGACATTAACACTAATATTGATTATTGTCTTCTATTTTCTCTCAGAGATTAACATATGAGAGAGAATATAGGGTTGCTCTATGAAAGATGAAAAAAATGAATAGGTCATTCTTTGACAATGAGCTTAGTAATAATCAGCATTGAAGTTTGATTGATAATGTAATAAGTAAAACAGAAGATATCCCATTTTTGTTTTGTTCCAGATCTATAGCTTTTAAAGTTTTTGTAGATAAGGATTTTGCACTATAGATTCAAACCATTTAAACATCATTGTTTGAATAAACCCCAGCTTATTTCTATATGATTAACGAAAAAAGCAAACCTTCGGTTAAATTTTTAAGGGCAGTCAAAAAAAAATTGCTGTTTTGAAGATTTGCATTGTAAAGAATAAAGAGGATCATTGTGAATTGATTTTTTAATGCTCATGTATTGTAAAAAAAAATTGAAATAATCAACAATTCTTTGCTATTTTAAAATTAACTTTTCTTTGTTTAAAAAAAAAAAAACAGTATGCGAAGCTATAAAACTGCTGAGTCACCTGGTGATTGGACAAGATACATCGGTCATCTTTGAAGATTTTGGCTCCTTTTGGAGATCCCTTACCAGTGAAGATCAGATAAGATGGGTGAGAGAATTGAGGCTGATAAGTTTCATTTTGTAAGGAAGTGAGTCTGTGTCAGTGACATACAAGAGGGATTAGCAGGGATCTTCGGGACTTTTTTTTTTTTTTTTATCTCACAACATCTTGTTTGAAAAGTTTATCTCTGAAGTGTCAGTCTTCAACATAAGTTGTATTTGTTGCTTATACATATCAGAGACGTTAGATTTAAATCTCTCCCCCCCCCACCCCCTAATAAAAGAAAAATAAAAGAAGAAAAGGGAAAATCAAATTTGGCAGCCCACTTTAAATATCAAACAGTGTATACTTGTAACAGTTAAAAAAAAAGAATGAAATTATACACTTTCCCTTCTTTCATTGGTTTAGCTTACTTCACATGCATTGACTGTCTCTATACCTAGTCAAAGAATAATACATCAGATACCCATTGAAAAAGGTCAGTATAAGGTTTACAATACTGTTATCACAATACCCTCTTTCTTATCTTCCGCCATTTATTTTGTGTCTTAAGATTTTGGAAAAAAACTAAAACTAGTCTACAAATGCTTTAAAGGGCTTTTGACTCAACAAACATATTGCAAGTCAAGCTTCTTCTGCAAAACTTAAAAATGTGGCACAACTTGAAATATCCTTTTCATTTATTTTTTTTATTTTTTTTCAAGCTTGGACCAGAAAAAGGTGTAATGCATATGGCAGTTGCGGCTATTGTTAATGCTGTGTGGGATTTGTGGGCCAAGAAGGAGAAGAAGGTATTAGTCAAATCCTTTTTTTTTTTTAGAAATTCAGCTGAATATTAACTGGTTTACTGGACATGTAAGTTTTAGGAAGTAAAAATCTCTTGAGGAAAAGCTTTTTTCTGTTATGAATTATGAACTTTTCAAATTGTTTGAATTTTTTTTATTTGATGTTCAAAACTAGAGGTCCTTACTTTTGCAAAATATTGTTACAAAGAGGAGGCATGAATATCTTATGCTGTTTGAACTAGCTGGTGTTTTCATTTTGTTCTTTCATCTGTGCAATATTATATACAGTACACCTCATACTCAACAAACTAATACGGTCATTTTTAAAAGTTTGTTGGAGTCATAACATCAGACACATGAAGAAAGTAACCAAACAAACTGAAATTACAACATAATTACACAAAAATGATCACTCTTTGTAAAGAAAATAATATTAGTGTATTCTTTATTGACATCAAATGGTATATGGTTTGTATTTAATTTCTGTTCAACAAACATCATTTCATTTTTTTTTCTCCACAGCCTCTTTGGAAACTTCTGGTGGATATGGTAAGAATGGAAAACAGCTTTTGTAACTTCACTCAAATGTCCCTCAGTATCTACAACCTCTTGCTTTGTCCCTTTTTCCTTCCCTTCCCTGTCATTCCCTGTGCCTCTCTCTGTCTCAACCTTTCTGAGACTCTATCTGTCTCCAGCAACAGTGTCTCTCTCTCTCTCTCTCTCTCTCTCTCTCTCTCTCTCTCTCTCTCTCTCTCTTTCTTTTTCACATATACATTTTTTTTTCTTTCAAATACAGGAACCAGAAAAACTAGTCTCTACTATTGATTTTAGGCACATGTAAGTTATTTATTTTTCCTTTTTTTTTATAAGCATTAGTCAAATAAAAAAAATCCTGAAAAATATTTGTTTTAAATTTCCTGATGAAATTTTTAGTAAATAATGAAACTCATGTCTTATTTGATACCAAATATGCATAAAATTTCATGAAAATAAAACAAGTAAAGCTATGAAGTTTTAAGGATAGATAAGTTGTTTTTGCTTGCACACTGACAGAAATATTTTTTATCTGTTTTTTGAGACTACTTTTTTACTAAAAATGTAAATGATCTGATATGATTAATAAAATGACTGCATTTTCCCCCAATGTTCCATTATTTTTACTTATATTCATATGGATTCACAGAGCAACTTAATGTCATTCGGTATAAAGAGCTCTAGGGAAAGCTATGAAATTATATATCTATATAGATATATGTAGTCTATGTGCCAACAAAAAGTTCCATATTACCAACAATGTTGAAACAAAAAATTGTGTTTAATCTTAAAACACCCAACACCTATACAATGTTTTCAAAGCATATATATACTTTAATTTTTAAATAATTATCAATTTTGGACTATACTTTGCTGGTATACTTCCTATTATATCAAATTTTAATTTAACTTCATTCCTTATATAGGATAGAGGGAAAGAGGAAGAGAGAGAGAGAGAGAGAGAGAGAGAGAGAGAGAGAGAGAGAGAGAGAGAGAGAGAGAGAGAGAGAGAGAGAGAGAGAGAGAGAGAGAGAGAGAGAGAGAGAGAGAGAGGGAGGGAGGGAGGGAGGGAGGGAGGAAGGGAAGGGGAGAAGAAAGAGGGAGGACAGAGCACACATGAACGGGCGGAAAGAAAAAGAAAGAAATAAAGCAATAAACAGACAGAGGGAGAGAAGAGGCAGTGAGAAATTTGGCAATGATAATCAATTTAAAAACCCAAAGCAAAACAAAATAAGTGCTGGTGTAATGCTTTATTCTTTTTTCATCCTCCAGAAAGGATTGCCTTACTGAAGAGGAAGCTGTTGGTAAGGAAAACGCATTTCAATTTGGGTTGTTGTAAAAAAGTGAAAAGAGGGGGGGGGGGGGGGGGAGTGGGGAATTGAAACAAAACAAGCTTTTCAAAGTATAATAACTTTTTCTTCTGATAACTGATTTTCTTCAATTTTAGGAATTTCTGCTAAAACTTGAATGGGTATGCAAATTATGAAGTGGAAAAACAAAAGGAGAGAAAAGCTTACCTCCTCCTCACAGCCATCTCACCAAGGCTGCCTCTGTGCAAGTTAGATGTAGCATTCACAAGTATAAGACTTTATATTTAGGCAGCAGAGATTTAAAGCAACACTGAAAAAGCAGATTTGGGATGCTTTTTATTTGTAGAGACATAAATATAGAAAAAAAATATTGATCAAAACTAAATTTTATGAACTGCTGTATCAGATATGAAAAACTCATTCACAATGATTCAAGTGAATTAACTTCAGGATCCTTACCAGTCATCTGGTAAGCCATAAAAAATGAATCAAGTAATCATCAAATGTTTTAGCTCTAAAAAGACTTTTTCTTAATTTGATAACTGCAAAAGAAGGCCGTGACATAAAATGTCAATAATGTTCACCCAGATATACATGTTAGCAGTAACGTTTTTGGCTGGCACAAAAGCTAATTTTAATTTGTTTTTATTTTTTATTCAGATATGCTTCGAAACATGAAATCTGGCAAAGAACAAAGAGGTGAAAACTGTGTCTTTCTTGTACTTATTTTTCTATTTCTCATATCTTTTTACCTGTGTGGATACGCAGACAGAAAGAGAGTGTTTTTTTTTTATTGAAAGCTCTTGAAAATTTTTATCAGTTTTCTATCCAGCTAATTTGTCTTGAATCAATCATATCTCTATCTATAATTTGGCACCAATATGAAGTTTTAAAACAATCCACCTTGTTTTCCTTCTTAATGATTAAGATTACATAAAAGTATAATAGTTCACTTACAAAATACTAAACTTTGTATTTTATGAAATAGTGAAAAAAAGAGAAAAATCTTATTTAAATGCTAAATTTTCAAATTCAATTTTGTTTTGTTTTGTTTTAGAAAGGACAATGCTGTGCTTAATGTTCCAGTGTCCAGTGTAAGACTGAGAGAGATTCATGGAACGTTTAACAAGTTAGAACTGCTATTGCATATTATATTTTCAATTATTGCTGATATGTAAGTTATCTGAGTAGGATTTAAATAAGCACCACTATTTTTATTTTTTTCACTTTGAATAAGGATATTATCTTTCACTTTAAAAGAAAGTACCATTCCAATTGTCATAATTATTATTTCTTTTTAATTTGCAGAGCAAGACATGAGGAAGACTGGTTTTCCAGCATATACCACTTCCTGTGCTTGGCTTGGTTACAGTGAGGAGAAAATTGTCAGGGTGAGTGTGGCAGTGATAATGTTGTGTTTAAAGTTATATTTGATATGAGCAATATTAGCTTGCTGGTGAAAAAAGTAATTAAAGCTTTGAGACTTTATCTCTCTTTCACTCCATCAAAATGACAAGATGTTAAGAGTTATCACAGTCTTTTGAGCGGTGAAATCATTGTGTTGTCATATGTTAACATACTTATTATTTTATATGAGGCTTTTTTAAATTTACGTTAACATACTTATTATTTTATCTCTCTACTGAAAAATATTTTTTTTTATTATTTTTATATGTACTTACATTTTGTTTCGATCTTTTCAGTTATGTAGAGAAGCACAGGCACAAGGGTTTACAAGGTAGGAATAAATATCTTTTCAATAATTTTCATTATGTCAGAAAAAATCTTTTTTTCCTTGTTTTTCAAATATTTTATGATTACAATCCTTTCTAATTTCTCTCTCTGTCTCTCTCTGCCTCTCTCTCTCTCTCTCTCTCTCTCTCTCTCTCTCTCTCTCTCTCTCTCTCTCTCTCTCTCTCTCTCTCTCTTTCTCTCTCTCTCTCTCTCTCTCTCTCTCTCTCAGAAATTTGAGTAAACATTTCGCAAATCAAACTGCAAATGAAGAAGAAAGGGGGAAGAAAGAGAAAAAAAAGAGATTACATGTAGGTAAAGTTGAACATCAGAGTGTTAATGAAATTGTTTTATCAAGAATTTACTACAAATTTTCAAATGGTAGACGAAGTCTTAACAAAATGAGTTTAGCTTTATCTAAATGTTTTTATAGAGCTTTGACAGATTTATGAGAGAAATAACCTTAAGAATATTTTGAGCTGAGCTCAATTTTGTTTGAAGTTTTGAAGTTGGAAAAGGAAAACATTTTCAAGCATAATAATGTTCTGCAAGTTTCATTTGGAACTGCTTTAAAATGTAAAAGCTTTGAGTGAATGAAGGTATCTTCATGTGACCTTTACCACTGAAAAAATAAGTAAATGTTTTTAGGAAACTTATAACTCTAATGTCCAACATCCCTGAATGATTTTAGATAGCTAATTAGTGAAGAAAAAAAATGACTTAGATAACTTTAGATTAAAACTTTGAAAAGAATAGAATGGTAATGAAATGTTCCTTATATTCTATGTCTTTATTTGTATTTTATTATGTGTTCACAAGTTAGCTCAATATGTAAAGTTTGACTGTATTGAGGTGCGGGAATGAAATTCCCTGGTCCGTGTCATCTTACCCTAACTTTGTCTGAAAGGAATCTTACTGCCCCTGTTCTATATGCTCAGGGCGCAATACACTCAGTCATTGTCTGAGCACCAAGTCCAACCCTGTAAGGCTTTACACATAAAGGAGGCACAGCTTCAGTAACAATTCTTATTGGTAAAGAAAAAAATTAACTCTCTTTTAGTTATGATAGCTCAAGATTATTATTTAGCTGATAATTTTTTTTTATCTCTTTAGTTAATATCCCATTTATTTCAATGCAAGGTTTGACAAACTGTTTACCATTTTTTTTGCCCCTCAGGTTCAAAATGAAAGTTGGAGCTGATCTAGAGGATGATAAGCGAAGAGCAAGTGTTTTACGCCAGACTATGGGTCAAGATCATCTCCTAGTGCGCTCATTAATTTCATGCTCTTCCTTTGTTATTGGTGTCATGTTTTTTAAGTAAATTTTTTCTTGCAGAAGCACACAAACTTACTACCCTACCTAAAAATCTATTCCTTTTATAACTTATAATTTATTTAAGATGACTGTATTATTCACTAAAAAGATCATGCTGATATAATGATTTGTTAGTTCTGAAACATGCAAGGATTTTGGATTTCCTAGCCTGGCATAATATTTTATGAGGTGCGCCTGCTTTAGTCATATTTTCAAGATCATATAATCGAGACCAAATCCCTTGTTATTCATAGGTCCAAAAATTTTCTTATTTCACATCTACAGATGGTTGATGCTAATCAGAAATGGGAGGTTCCTCAAGCAATTGCCTGGATGAAGGAGATGGCACCTTTTAGGCTGACTTGGATAGAAGAGCCGACTTCTCCAGATGATGTGCTTGGACACCTGGAGATTGCTAAGGTAAACTAAGTTCAACTGCAAGGTTCTTCGTTTAGTGTCAAATGATCAGATATTTTATTTCATTAAGAAAACTGCTGAAAGTACACACTGTAACTAATGACACCTGGTGAGCATAATTATAATATTTTAGTTCAGTGATACCATAAGCAGAAGTAATATCAAATGATAAAGGCCCTAATGTTATCTTTTGTAGTTAATTTAGGTTGCAAAGAAAGACCAAAAAACTATTAATACATTCATCAACTGGGTAAAACAACGAAAGACACTAAAAACAATGCTGTTTCATCTTTTCTAAATGAATGGTGGTTTGGAGAAAGCAAAAATAAATTAAACCCAGTTTGCGTTCGTGTGCAATATATCAATAATTATAACATGAGAGGCTTGAATAAAATCTAGAGGAGCTGGTCCTTAACTGCCTCCACATACCCAATATATTAAGTGACATTATTTCTTGCTTACTAGAAAAAATAGAATGAGGAGAAAATGTGCTCAAAACATCTTTAAAAGATAGTGTACATTTGAAGGCTAGTTTTCAACTATCGTGTGACAATATTTTGTTTGGCTTAAGGTTTGTTTATATTAATGCTTACCCCTGGTGAGACCACTTTTTGTGCATTTAAACGTGCATAAAAATCAATCATTGAATATCTTATTGTCTGTATTTTCCTGCTTGAATGTGATATATGTTTTGTATACCTTTGGATATTTTTCAGGCTTTGAAGCCACTAGGTATAGGGGTAGCAACAGGAGAGCAGTGCCAGAATCGCATTATGTTCAAGCAGTTTCTCAAGAGCGGAGCCATGCAGTACTGCCAGATTGACTGCTGTAGGATGGGAGGGATCAATGAGGTGCTGGCTGTCATATTGTTGGCAAGGAAGTACAACGGTGTGTTTCATTTTCTCACTCTCCTTTCTCTCTTGTATTATCATTTTCTTCCATTTCTCTCTCTTTTCTTCATGCTTTACCTGGATCTTATGAATTTTTTGTCAACTGATTTGTCGACACTGACTAACTAGGTTCTTTGATTTGCCTCTTTCTCATCAATGATCATTTGAAATCAGAAAAGGAGCTTAATTAATCAATTTCGTAATGTGAATATCAGAAGAAATAATTACAGTTAGCACATTAAGATTGAACTTCAAATCAAATACTTTTTTTATTTCTTGACACATCTGATTTTTTCCCTGCCTATTGCCTCTTTGTGTTTACATGAACTTTACCACGTCATCAAGCTAAGAGTTAGCAATCACATTGATCCACTTGCCCTCCACTTATACAGTTGAATCCAAATATTTCGAATGCTGATAGTTCGAATTTGTAGAAATTTTGAAGTCATTTCGTTTTACCGAATATTTCTCTCTTTAAGCTTGATTAAAAAAAATACTGGTTAGTTTGAATTTGAAATCAGGACCCGGTTAATTTGAAGCTATCTTGGCATGATTTTTCGATTCTGAAAGCACTTTTCCTGGCTTGTAAAACAAAAAAATAGTGCTTTGCTCAGTGGGCAAGTGATTCTGGTGTATGTATGTGTGTATGTTCCTCCCATCTACGTAAGTAACGGTTACAGGCAAGAGTCTGCAATAAGGCTAAGAGAAGGAAATGGAAAGGGGTCAGGCCCAGGGACCAGGTGACCCACTTGCATACACTAGTAAGAAAATCATAATCTGTCATCCACATTTCTTTAAAATTCTCTAATTCTATGTATCCTGATAATTTGAAGTGCTTTTTTTTATAGCAATGACTTCGAAATAATCGGACACGACTGTACTATGGTTTGTTAAGAAATGGATAGAGGTGAATGTTTGAAAAATTTTTTTAACCCCATTTCTAAATCCATCCATATGGCCATTGATGTCCATAATAGCTCAAATAGATTTTAAACAACTCTGCAATTTTTTTTTATTACAATTCAATATCCAAAATACAGGTAAATAAAATTTACCATCTTCATCTGCTTTTAGTTTTAGTAAACCAAGCTTTAAACATTGCTTAGGTGGTTTGATAAAACCTTTCTGAGTACAACCTATCCTCACTTAAAAAATGCTGCAATTTCATTGTGCCTTTCCAGGTCTTAATTGAGCAGAAATGACAACAATATATCACTAAGTGGGCTATTTTTTTACCAAAAAAAACTATGAACCCAAGCTCTGCTCCATTGCTCCTATAGGGCATAGATTAAGTGTCATAAAACACAATAAAAGTTTAATTTTAAATTTCCATCCTTGCACTCCTAGTACAGTATAAGACTATGAGATGAGCTTGTGGTATACAGTCTCTTATAACTTTAACTTTAAGCTTTCTCAAACTTATCAATTTTACATCATGAAATCAAAAATTTTATGCTTTACTATATTTAGGATATAAATTCTTTCCTTGAGAAAGCTTTGGCAAAAAAAAAAATCATAACCCATAAAGGCTTTCTGACAATGTGCACTCTTGCCATAATAACTATATAGATTTGCAATCAAATCCACAGTGCCTGTGTGTCCTCATGGTGGAGGGGTGGGTCTGTGTGAATACATCCAACACATGAGCTTGTTTGATTACATTGCTGTATCAGGATGCCTAGAGAACAGGTTTGCAGATGTAGTCATGTACCCAGTTATTGATGAGATGTAGTTTTATTCATATTTTTAAAAATAAATTTTGAACATTTCTTATGACTTTGAAGAAAAAAAAAGCTTAGCTTTGCCAAGTCAATAAAAAGAAGTGTTATCTATGGATAGAATGACACAAGGCATTTAAAGCTTATCAATTTCCACCTTTGATCAACCTGGTTGTATTTGGCACAGTTTGACTACGAAGCAAGAAAGATAAACGTGCTTCTTTTTATGGCTTTATACATGAAAGCCAGGAGCTCAAAATCTCTCACAGCTTGTATCTTATGTTACCTAATTTTAATTTTTTTTTCACAGAGTGAGAATGTATGCTGTATTTTTGGTAGCAGATATAGGTTAAAGAACCTCTCATTCTTGTTATTTATTGAATCAAATTTAATCGTTAAATTAAACGTGTCTATTACACTTCTTTAGAAGAATTCGCACCGATCAAATAATTACAGTGCATGTGTATTTTCACTGCTTTGGAAGAGTGGACATAGATGATATTGTAATAATTATAATACAATTCAAGGTGTTTCGATCAAAAAACAAACTTTAAGCTTTTTTGTTGAGATAATCAGATCTTTATTTGAGGTGTTAAGGTAGTAACCAAACATTTGAGATATCAGAGCTGTTTGCTGATGTGTAGTTATAGGAGATCAATTTCAATAACTTTTGCTATCCACACAGTAACAGAAACAATGGTATTATTCAAATTGACAAACTCTGTGTAACAAATTTAATTAATATTTTTCTCCAATATCAGATCGGAAAGCTGTACTGTCTTATTCGAACTTCCATAGCATTTATTGGTTCAACTGAAACTGTTTGATCCCAATAAGTTAGTTTAATTTTAGCTGTCTTAGATTTTGCCTTAATCAATTGCAATCAATCCCAAAAAATGTCATAAATAGCTCATGTAAGTTATTATAAATATATAAATGCAGTGAATTCAATCCAATATTTTCCCTCGCGTAAAAAAAAATGATGTCGTGGGTTGTAAAATCTTTGAAGATAATGTATAATATCCATTCATTCAATGTGGTGTATCTCCAAGTTCGTTTCAAGAAAGATAATGCTAACAATTCCGATATCAAAATCATAACTATAAGTTATATACAGACAGTTATTATTTATGAACTTAAATGTAATGAATCAAACAGCCAATAACGCCAGGACTTTTTTTCTATTGTGATGGTGTGATTTTGAATGTTAAAAAAAATCGTTTGAAGAATGCTGCAAAGTAATACATAAACAAATAAGAGTTAATTTCTACTACTCTGTCCTTGTCTTTCAGGATGATAGAGTATACTGACCACTTACATGAGCATTTCCTCCACCCATGTATAATCAAGAATGGCTGTTACATGCCGCCAGAGGTAAACAGAAAAAAAAATTGATGATATAATTCAATGTCCTCTATTTTCAAAGAAAAATGGACAAAACTTTGATGCCCAAAATATTTCTAATGGAGTTAGTTGATAAAATTAAGGTTAATTCAAAGTTTGGACATTTTTTATGGCTTTCCTATTGGCAACACTTATCATCACTGCTACCTACACCAGATTCACTATCATTGCACAGCCAGCATTATTTGTATCTTCTCGTCATCGTGTTCTTTGCTTTCAAGTTTTTCCAGCCGCAGTCGATTCTGCTGTTATGAATATTACACAAGCCTTCTTTTTTCTTTCTTCTTGCGACTTGCTAGCATTCATTCTACTCCTTTTTTAGCTTAGTTTCACAATAACTTTCCTCTTTATTACCTTCAGGAGCCAGGTTTCAGTATCGATATGACAGATGCATCCCTTGCTGACTATGAGTGGCCAAGTGGCAAAGTGTGGCAAAAACTTATCTCTGATGGACTTTACAAAGTCTATGAATAGAGGGAGAGGTACTCCCTCTTTTGATATGAAATGTTTTCTTGTAATTTCTCTTAATAAGGTATTGAAAATGTAAAAAAAAATTCTGTTTTCAGTAGTTTGAAGATATTTCTAAATAATTGATACTTAAATTATAATTTGCAATGGCTCAAGAAATTTATATCCAGCAAGTATATTTTTAACCATTTCAAACCAAACAAATGATGCTTAGTTTAAAAGACATGAAAAACTTAGCTTGTTAGCTCATTTTTTTATTTCAGAAAAATATTCAATATTTTTCTTTTAAAAATTAGGTATCTTACCCTGTTTTGTCTCCAAAAGGGACACTGTTTTAAGCTCCACATAATCTTTAATATGCATCATCCATTTCCATCTTAATCACTTAAATCAGCTTAGCATTACTGATGAAAGTTGAATTAGAAAGCATTCGCCTAAAAATACGCCACAGTGAAGTGAAGAAAAAAAATAGAAACCTTGTGAAGAACACATTTTACATTCATTGAAACCATACACATGTAAAAACACTTTAACAGAAAGGTTTTACTTTGAACTCTTTGGGCTGCTCTTTACTGTGAAACTCAAAATATCCAGTAGCTAAAATTCCTTCAGAAAAGAAGGTCAGCATGAAATGACTTTTATAATAGAAAGAGAATCAAATCAGAACATCTCAGCTAGTCAATATCTGTTTCAACTCTGTCTGAGAAATTTCAACATCCAATTTAATGAAAATAATTGAGTGAGATGAAAAATTGCTCTCCTGATTTCTGTAAAAACATAGAATGCGCTTGAGTTGTTAGCAGATGTAGTGGGCTGTCTAAATTGCTTTTTATGAGAGATGTCAAATTTAGCCAGTAAGCCTGGTTTTTGGGCTTTTGATTTCTTCTCTTGGTGCTTTGAAGCAAAATATATTTGAACTAGCAGGTACATTGTATTTCACCCTTCTAAAGGTGAAAAATAGTCACTTTGTGTTTCTCATGAGTGATGTTTTGATTTTTGATAGCATTTTTATGACTGTTTTTTTAGACTATACCATATACAGAATACATGATATTATTTAAAAGATGTGATATTAATGCAGGTTCCACATCCATATGGGCCATTTTACACTTATTTTTCTTTTAATGTTCATTATTTTTAAAATTTATTGTCCCACCTGATAAAATATATTCAAGTCAATGGTATGGATTGATGCTTGCACATTTAACCTGATACTCTAGATTTTGATTTTCTTACAAAATTTTACTGAAATGTCATCACTTATTAATTTCTTTTTCTCCATTTTACACATTAGGTTTACTTCCCAAAGTTAAATCTAGCAATTTGAAAATGATATAGGATGCAGTACACCTCAGCCAGATAATGAATGACCAAGCATGCCCAAAATTTGAGTATTGCTCCAGAGACTTATCCAAACGCAGAGCATTTTTCAACTTATAGACCTAGATATTTGTTAAAATATTTAATTTGGTTGACAGAAACAGATTCAGATTTATAATGCGTTTGGGTATTTCCAGGAGGTCTTTTTTGTCATGATAGCATCCATTTATTTTTGAGTAAAGACTTGGTTACATGTAACTTCCATTTTCAATTTTATATTATTCATTTTGAGATTCTTTTTTCTTCTTTTCTGTAACTCTTGTAAGTCTTGTAGTATATTGATGTATGAATTTTGTTTTTAATCGTGCAAAATATTTTAGGGTGTATTTACAAAACTGAAGACAATACAAAAAAAAAATGATGATAAAGGAGAAGTGGAAATGATCAAGAAGTAAAATTCCTAGTTCAGTCTGAGATCTGATATTAGGGATTATTATAATTATAAATATTGTTGCAGCAACACATTATATTTTAAAGCAGACCCTAACGATAATCAATGTTTTTGATTTTCTTCTGTCATTTCCAATAGAAAGTGTGTTTTTATTGTCACAAAATCTATTTTGTTATACTCATTTTTGATGCAAAGGGATATTTTTAATTTTATCAAAAATGTTTTTATATATATATATATTTCTATCTTTATAGAAATTGCTGTTATTGCAACTGGTAAGATGCATTTTTGCTTAATCAAAAAAAAAAAAAAAAAAAGAAGGTGACTTTGAGGTTTATGTGGCATTCAGGATTTAGTGATGATAAGCTGTTAAACCAAGTTAGCATGGCTCATGGTTTTTTTTTTTTATTCAGGCCAGGTGGTTGAAAGTTTAATGCCAGCAAGGGTTTAAGAAAACTCAGTTGAATTCATTTCACTTCAATGAACTGATATCATGCTTTAAGCTTCACAAAAAATTTGAGAGATGTCAGTAATTTACTTGAAAACCCACACTACTGCAATGTTCTAAGGAATGATTTGAAACTGTGCTGTCAAATGAAGGCCTTGCTTTTGCATACAGTGGAGCAAGGCTGAAATGGTGGGCTCCTACTTAAAAAGTGATTTAAGTCTCCTGATCTCAAAGATTTTAAAGTGAGATCTATGTCTGAAAGATTTTTGCTTTCTAGAGTCATAGAATGATAGATCCTATCAAATGATTTCTGCTTCCAAGAAGTGCAGATCCTGTCATGATATGAGGCACCTTATAACACTCGTTATATTTATGTATTTTAAAGTTTTCAAAATGTCATAATCAGATACTCAGATGGGGACCAATCCTCATATCAAGTTCCAGAATAGTTACAGGGTTTTGTCTGTGCTACACAATAACATTATATAAAGATGTCCACTTTTTATTGCCACAACCCATTCAAGAGAAGGATGGAACAAAAGTAACTGTACTTTATGATCTTCTAATGTGCCTTAATTTCACCTTTATTGTAATTAATTCAAGTTTAAAATACTCAGAAACTGGAAATTAACAGAACAGATAACAAATGTAAGCCCTTAGATTGACCCTCATGTTAGAGCAGGCTTATAAAAATTCTCAATCAACTAATCCAGCCAAGTGTACAACTGGCAGCTTCCTAACACTTGTAATGTCGCAAGTCTGTTATAAAAGATCTTTCTTTTAATGATGCTCTTTTCCCACTTACATTAAGAGCTGTTGTGTGGATATTATTTTTACATTAACTTATGCATTTATCAGTACATACAGGCTATTTTGTCAAGGGTTTACGAAGAACTATTTGTGCAGCATTTTATACAGATATTTTTTTCAAAGCACTTTATGAAACAAAATGAAAATAAAATAAGAAACACGTCATTTTTTGTTTCTCATCTCTCTATGCTCCTTCAGCTTCTTCGTACTTTAATTTTTGTCAATCTCAATTAGGGATTAAAAAAAAAAACCCAACAAGTTTCCACTTTGCTGCCCAAATGTACGTTATTAGTTTGTAACAAAAAACAACCGAAAAACGAACAAACAAAAACAACAACAAAACAATTTGACTTTAACATTGTTGTTTCTCAATACTTTTTCACAGTTGAACTCGATAGTGTTCTCTGATAATTGTTGTCTTTTTGTCCAATTGTAGTAATAAAGTACATGTATGGCAGAATAGAAAGTGTAGCTCGCTATGTTGCTATTCTTAAGGGACTTGGAAGTTATTCAAATTATCGAAAGTGCTCAAAATTTGTGGATTTGAATGAAGTAGAATGATGTTTTTATCAGTGTAAAGCTATTTCAAAACTGTCAGTCAGTCATTACCGATTTAAAAATTTTGGCAATGAAATGATGTTCAAAATATTGAAGCTCGAAGACGTGAGTACCAAAAGTCAAGTGCAAAAACTGCCATACAAATTGAAAAAGGACTAGAGGGAAAAAAAGGATCAGGTTGCTTGCACTGCTTTAAATAGCAACATTATTGAGAATCGTTATCATTGTATGTAAAATAGATGTTTTCTGACTTGGTCAGTAATAAAGAATTGGCAGGCCTGCAAAAAGCGCCGAAGCTTAAGTTTTAGGTTATTTAAATTACAGCTGGTTTGAAATACTTTCAAGAAGAAGAATTAAAGCTAGGAAAGGTCCTTAAATCAGACTCTGAGACTTAAAACACTTCTGGCATTAAAGAAAAGAAAGAAAGGAAGATAGTAATAAAGAAAGAAGAGCATTTCAAGGACAAGGAGATGGATAGGAAAATGAAAAAAAAAAGACCCAAAATAAAAACTAAAGAGAGAAGTGGTAAGGAAAGGAATGAAAGAGTAAACAGAGAGAATAGAAAGCAAGAATATTTACCTTGCAGCTGTCCTTTCACATTTGGAATGTAACAGCCACCTTTCCTAATTTTATACACTTCGGTTGTCATATGCTTCATACCTTTCTCTAGAGAGTTCTTTACATACAGTTATTGACTTAAAATATACAACGGCAACAGCCATTATAGGTGATAATGCCCAAAATCCTGCATTGCATAACAATGCATCGAAATAGAAAGAAATTAATTCATGACAACTGCTAAAACATATTTTGTAGTTTTTCTTTATTTTCAAAAGAAAATATTTCATCTGAAATAATTAATTAATAAGATATTCTTGAACATATAGAAAACGAGTTTTTAATAGTTGATGCAAGGAGTAATACATGTAGCAATAGAGGTGGAAATTTGCGAATATACCATACTGTATAAAATTAAACGACTTACATGCATCAAATTGTATGTAGAATGTCGCAAACTTCCGCCTTTTGTCATTCTTTGATAATGGATTGGAATTTTCTCACAAGGAAATGATATAAATTGGGGCGTTGATTCATACTGTGTCATAGGTAATTTAAAAAAAAAAAAAAGGAGGAAAGCAAGCGTAGATTCAAAATGCGTCATTAGTGTTGAGGTAATAATCATATAAAGATGTGAAACTCACTTCAGGAGTTATGAACGATAAATAAACAATCACCCGGTCGACGATCTAGTTCAATATTTGCAGCTGCTACAGATGAAGCAGTCTAACGGGCAAGGTACAAGCTTGTCTGCACTGGGTGAAAAAAAAAAATTCTGAACATATGGACAAGATTGGCTCACTGTTTGCCTGCTTGCCTGTCTGACTTCTCGTGCTTCTTTTACTATGTCTTTACTTTTCAATCATAAGCAGCAGATGGACTGGATGGAAAAAATAAATAAGATCTCCACCTATCGCCACAAAAAAAGAGAGGGAGTGAGAGAGAGAGAGAGAGAGAGAGAGAGAGAGAGAGAGAGAGAGAGAGAGAGAGAGGCAGACAGAGAGACAGAGATAAGCAGAGAGAGACATACAGACAGTCAGAGAGAAAGACAGAGAGAGAGACAGAAGATAGAAGAGTTAGGCCAAAAGCTTTGTCATTCGAACACAACGGTAAACGAAACAATGATTTTAAAGATAATACAATATCAAGATTCCTTCAAATATAAAAAAAAAAAAAAACAATTAAAAAAAATCATTCCATAAAGATTTCAACAGTCTCGGGCGCCTTCATATCAAAGATAACACAATGCTTCATGGTTTGCGTCATTGGAAAGACCTATTTATTTCAGTACGCGGTCAGAGGACGACTCTGAAAACTGTCTAACAAAGAAATATTATTATGCGGATCAATACACTGTAATATTGTACATCCGTTTTTTTTCTCAAAATCAGGTATTTATAATTATTTTTATGCAATACGAAGCGAGAAATAGTATTGACGTAATTATAACAAAACCGCGTTGATCAGATATATCTCGAAGCTAAATTATAAATTAAGATCATTGCAAAACAGAATAAAAGTATGTTTGAACCAATAGTAATATCATGATTTTAAGTTGAAATACATATTAGTTATAAAGTCACAAGAACAGTACAATGGGCACCCATGTATCTGAATAATTCAATTTCATGAATCACATACCGATTCATAACAAAAACAAACAAAAAAATGCCACGCAGCCATAATAGCTGTCATTACACATAATGCTTTAATGCTGATTTTTTTCCAGTTCTTTTTTATACATATAATCATGCAGTAAAATATCTTATCCCATGAAGAGATATTATTATTTTGGAGGGGAAGAATCAATGATGACCATAACAAGGATATCCTAGGGTAATTCTATGTCACAACATTGATGCGATTCAATATTATTCCTCTCAAAAAATTAAATGTTTACTGTGCAGTGAAAGGTCCATTTCATGTTTTCTTTATTCTTTTTTTTTTAAATACCAGTGTTGGATCACAGGGGAAACATCAACTTTTTTCTTTACTTTATTTTCAAGCTTGCGATATACCCGCGTATCGCTTGGCCCTCAAACTTTCCTGATCCTGGCACAAGGCACTTATAGATAAAGTCATGTTAAAACCCATTGACCAAAATCTCTTTTTTCCTGTTGCTATTATTCATCGAATACTTTTGGCAAGACCAGCACTGCCCAATCAATTGCGGTCATGTACATCGACAATGAATCATGAAATATCGATATATCCTTGGGTTGTCTTTAACAGTGGCGAAACATTCCCAACGATACACTCCTACAACACGAAAAAAGGCTTCTTTTTCGCAGCCTTGGCACTGCTTTTATCTCGAAAGAAGACGATGGCTGGATTCTTCATGCCGAGGTCTTCCAGCTCGGAGTCCCGGAGTCTTGAGAAACGCTTCCCGTCTACATTCTTCCGGTACAGATGGGCGATAATCCTTTTCTCCACATTGAAACACCGTAGGAAATTTGCCAGTTGGGTGCACGTAAACGAGGAGATATTGCAACTGTTCGGGATCTCGATTTCTTCTTCAGGAATCGAATCGGAGGGGGCTGAAACGTGAAGTAAACAACGGAATTAGCCTGCAATCTAATGAGAAAAATTAAGAGTAGGATCGAGGTTGGTATAAATAATTAAAAAAAAAATTAATGTAATCTACGGGGATGCCAACCAGGAAGTGCATCGGTTTTTTTAATATAATTAACTAAGCTGTCTATGTAGCTAGTTTACCTGGTATTCAAACAAACCAGACTTTTTCCCTTTTTCTATTATGAAGCGGTCAGTAAGAAAAAATATGAATCGGAAGAACCGCTTGCTTATTGCATAAAGTATGACAAATCTAGAATGAAATAATGTATATAGTTAATTGCTAAAAAGTTCATTAGTTTATTATTTACAATTAATACAGACGTATTCTTCAATGGTGACGAAAATGGTGCAAGGAAAAAATATCATTTAGCCGATTGTACAAAACAAAATAGACAATTACAACGCAACATGCTTAGATTAATAATAATGATTTACAAATTATATGTTGGAGTATTAGTTACAATGGGCCTAAAGCATAGATAACAACAACAGCTTATAATTGAAGAGACAAAGCTATTAGTACAGAGCAACATTCATCTTACGAGATGAGTAGAGACTTTTGGCAGCCCGCGCTTTCGCAGTACCCGTTCCATTCGACAAACTGATGAGGGCAGATGCCATATTGAAAGGTTGCCTTCCAGGCGCAGCAGAGCTGTGGCTGTGTATCCATGTAAATGATGTGGAAAGGAAAAAAAATATTACGTGAAATAGTTCATTGGGGCAGCTAAATTCAAATAGAGGCGAAAAACGCTGATAACGCCAAGGTTAAACTGACATTCTCTTTTAATTCATATTTTTAACCAAAGCACGTTTAAAATGACAAGAGTTGTATCTTCTATTACTGTAACAACAGAACAGTGTGTTCAAATATCAGAACAAAACTGCACTCAATTGGAAGCATTTGTGGGGAAACGATTTTTTTCTCATTTTGAGTTGAATGCAATAATATGTGTAAGGTCGCAATAAAATAAGAGTAAAATAAACTATGATGCATTCTGATTTATTTTTGTATCTGTTTCATTGACTTCTGCATTTTCTTCCTATATACAGCATTAACTTAAGATTATGATTTTTCTCCTCTATCAGGTTTTTCCAAACAAAATCGCAACGATTGCTCGACTAGATCTAGTTTATCCTCACTAAAGTAATCTTCTTTTCACCAAGCAAAGAAGTCAACATCGAATGGGGCGGTACTGTATTTAAATCAATCCAACTACAGAACACTTTTCGAATCTGTGTCGAATGATATCTATAGAAATCATGATGGCCATTTTATCCTACTGACAACATTGTCACATGTGGTGCGATAACTGCTCTTTACAATGGTAAAACCAAATTCAATGGTTTGAGTAAGAGGGCGCGCAAAGTAATTAAATCAAACTTTTCTACATTCAGTGAAAAAAAAAATATCATAAAATCACTTATCTCATTTTTGTATCAGAAATTTAGATTTTCTAACCAGACAGCTCTTGAGTGCTCGTAGATGTATGCGGGAATTGTTTCTGGTTAAATCGGACATAGATGTGAGAAAAAAATTTTGAATAATATACACAAACGTCCATTGACACACTAAGGTAGTATTATCGCTAATAAGTTGATTGGAAATTAAAAGAAAAAGGGAAAAGTTAATGGATACACAAAAAAATTAATGTCATTATTCTTTTTACGTTATGGGAGGTATTTTTCCAACGGTTTTTGCTATGCTGAGAACGAATACAAAAGTTATATTCGTTGCAAATAAATACTTCTAAAGATATCAGCTTAGAAATTGATTTTTATACTAGTATCCTTTGCTACAGGAATGCCACTCTTTCATAAGAATTGATGTGAAATAGGTGTATTAGAAGATAGCACACAAACAGTTCACCTGAAATAGCTTCAGTAATTTTCTGTACTCTTTGTTTGATAAGATATCTGTGTGCTGTATACTTGTACTGAAGAAAACTTCATTTGATTGAAGAATTTACGTTTCGGAGCACTTTATTTAATGAACTTTCGGCGCCTGAGGCCTTAAATGATTTCTCATTCACTTAAGAACTAATGTAGGAATAGATCTAAGTGAGGCAGCGCAGTTTAGAATATGTAAAAATCCAGCCGTAACTATGTTTCTCACTTTTCTCTATTTTTTTTTTGTAAAAAAAAAAAAATAATCATAACAGTCTTATTGAAATGTCCCGCATACAAGATAGGACAGCTGTTGACACAAGTTCGGAAGAAAATTGCGCAATAGAATAGTGTTGTGGAAAAAAGATATTATTTCACTCTTCACAAAAAATTAATGCAAGTTAAACTAATTCATCCATTAGAAAATGGACAAACTTCCTTAATCACATTGGCATGAAGGCTTGAAATGACATTGACAGTTAATGCAGGACCGATCATGAACATTATAAAATGTAAAATCGTGTTCTTCATGCTTCGTTGCGTTTATGTAAACGAATGGGAAACAGAAAGACCCGCATTCAGAAGAAAAGGCTATCCTGAACGAATGTGAATTAGTTTACTTTAACCAAGCCAAATAGTTTCATCCACAACATTGCATCAATGCGTGTAAACAATAAAAGGGTATTCAAGCTTCCGTGTTAGAGAAAAACATTAGAAATAACCATATCATCATCTCTTCCCAGTTAAAGACATTTTGACACATGCAAACACACAGATATCGTGCTAAAACTCAAAATGTGATTGTGGTGTTTCGCAGTTTGTCATCGACACCTCTCCGAGCTGGATATAAATTAATTTGTTTGACACAGCTGTCCTCGGCTGTACGGGTCCGCTCAAATATCGTGCAAGTTTAGACTGAGAAGTCATGAATTCCGCTGTTATTTAAAAAAAAACAAAAAAAAACCCACGGTTGAACCATCCTACCTATCGATGGAGCCTAGTTGTCAGATTTGATGTGTCATCGCATGTATCTTTGCAGATCTTTTATATTTGTGCAAGGGTGGCCATGTGGCCTAGCCACACTCGACGAGTCATGCATGGACTAGCGCGAGCGGTGTGGTTGGGACCTCACCTTAAAGTTCTAAATTGCCTATAGCTAAGAAAGGTGCGCTAAGGTCAACACATTGTGAAGAAGTGATACCATAATCCTACAATTTGAATTTGAAATTCCGTGATGTACGATTTTCCCTTTTCCTCAGCATGCATTGAAAATAAAATCAGGGATAGGCAGGAAATAGAAGATTTAATGCTGTTTTTTGGCTATTTTCAGAGCAAATTGCGTTCATCTGTAATTCTGAGCTGCCTATAAACAAGTGAGGCACTAATTAGATCCCTATGAGCATCTCTATATGCGTCCACAAATGGGTCTTAATTTGAAAATGAGCATTGAATGAATTAAAGCTATAACATTTGAGGAATTTGAGAAACAGGAACAAAGAGTCACACGAAGTTTGGTATAGTAATAGCCAATTAGAAAAAGATGTAAAAGCTATTCTTGTAAGAAAAGAATGAGAATAAAAAAAAATATTTCCGAACAGTGAAAGACTTAAAGTATAAAGCATTCATTTGAACAGAAGAAGAGGGATAACGAAATAAAAATTGAAAGAAAGACTCCGGGAAGGAAAATAAAGAGAAATCAATACTATGATGACTTAGATTGAATACAATTATTAACAAATAAAAAAGTATACTGAGTTGGGTGTTTTTGTTGCTTAAAAAAAAAAAAAAGAAGAAATTAAAACAAAGAAAACGACCGAGAAACGACATTTAGCAACGGCACTCAAGATGGATCGATACTACTTCAGCAGCAACTTACACTCACGAGCTTTGTTTTTATAAAATTTCGACAATTGATTGGCTGTAGTACAGTGTGTATCGTGGTGTTAATCGAATAAAAGCTATGAGGTTCTTTATGATACAGCGAAAGAATAATGCTTCACATCCATACGTTTCTTGGACTTGCAATGAAGCTGTCAGCCACAACATCAGAGTACTTTGTCTTTATTGTTTTCTGTTGCTACAACATATTTTATCTTCTCTTTCAGAGATCGCTAGTTTAGTCTCATGTTTTACGACACGTTCATCCTATTTTCGACACTTTTTAACTGCGACAGCTACTTCTCAAGTTTTTTTTATTCTTTGTCCTAGGGATCCCAGGTTCTATTTTAACTACGGCAGGTAACCGACGCAGCTTTCCACACAGAGCTTTTTATGACTGCACAGCCGTTTGAAGGATTTGTTTAACGTCAGGGCAAAGCTTGAATATAATGGGTGCGCACTACCAGAAATAAAGCAGACAGAACTTAAGACTACAAGGGATTCAAAATCTTACGAGAGGGAGTACGATAAATTAGCAACGATAACTATTTATTTTTTTCTCAGTCCAATAAACATTGTTCGCACTAGTCCATTTTTCGCTGGACTTAATATTATATGAGGATTATCCAATGGCTAAGTCTTAGGCCAGCTTTTCAGCTTTTTTTTTTTTTTTTTTTTTTAAGTTGACTATCGCTTCTTTGCAATCACGATACATTCAGTAATACCTGGAGGTCTAATTTCATGGAAAAAAAAAACAAAAAAAAAAAAAAAAAAAACAAAAAACAAAAAACAAACAAACGAAGTTTTGCATTATATTGTTCTTTTTTGTAAATTTGATCAACAAATTTCAGATTAAAGACTTATGAAAATTGATAGGGCTCTTATTTTATAGTTCCAATCTTCAACAATAAGAAGATCATGTGGAATTTAGCTCTGATTTTTTCTCCTGTTCATGGCCTCTATGAGCTCCATGGTTTACAAAGAAAATCTAATGAAAGATTGCTCATATGGTAAATTCGGAAAAAAAAAAGCAAGCAATAAAACTTTTCGGCAACGTAATGAGAAGGAAAAAAAAAACTGGAATGGCGAACAAAAAAACAAAACAAAAAAAAAAGCAGCAGGAGATTAAACATGAGACATGATAGAAGGATTGAAAAAGTCCTAAGAACAGAGATTTTCAAAAACAACGAGCGATCGACAAATACATTAGGAAGAAAAATACCGCTAACACTACACAAAATGATCGCTTGAAAGTCGATAACCGCCAAGGCTAGGAGCAGACAGACTAGAACCATAAAAACGAACCAAAAGAAATATTATTGGGACTCTGTTACGCGCTTGTCCTCAACGAATTCCTCAATACAACCTTGTGGTATGATAAAGTATTATCTGTAAAAACCTTGACTTTATAAAACTTAAAATTTTGAGGTCAAATTAATAGTTCTTAGCAAGTGCGAACATGCAGTTGGAAGTCTCAACGAAAACCCGAAGAGGAAATTATCAGCCCATGTCGCTACAGCAATGGTCTTATCTAGATAAATGGAACTTTAAGGGGTACCGGTAAGCGAATACAGACTGCCAAGTATTTCAAATTGTTACTTATAAAGCTAGTTAGATAGGACCAACTCTAGCAATAGAAAAGTAAAACAATCTCAGTATTAGGCGCTCCAGCGGCAGCGAAGATTCAATGAAAAACAGGTCTTAACGTATGGCAAACAATTTTTACTGTAAACACTGGGCGACAACAAGCCAGAATGATAAATCAGATAGTTACTGAGAGTCTAATAAAAATACATGTACTTTTAAATATTCTTCTGCCTTAGAGGATTTTTTTTTCATTCAGACATGAGGATACAAATCATTGGACATAGTTTTCACAGACGTTACATTAACCCTTTACAATTTTCGTGGAAACTCGTGGTTACCGCTAGGGTATAACTCCAAAATAAATAAATTAATAAATAACGTTAAAAAGAAAGATCTGTAAGTAATAAGCGTCCAATATTGAAAATAATGTGCGCTTCCACCGAAGTAGGTTAAACGTAATATGTTCTTAGAACATTTGCTCACATCTTTTTTTTAAAACTTTTCTTTTTTAAAAATTGTGCATTTCCAGCAAGCTCTTACGTTACTCCATCTGGTATATATATATATATATATATATATATATATATATATATATATATATATATATATATAATTATGTTAAAACAGAAAAGGGGAAAAAAAAAAGAACCGCCCATGCTTCTTTTGAAATGTTTGATAACTAATTGCTACTCGTTACAGTGCCCGTTTTTTTCCATCCTAAAAATTTATTACTTGTTTAACAATGAACAAAAATATGTCCGTAAGAATATGAAAATGGAACCGTGAACATTTTTGTTCTTGCCCAATTTACATAATTATACCGGTACACATTTTGGTTCTGACTCCTATGAGATCTAAAATTGAGCTAAGACGTCATAGTTTTC
>JAWDGP010004190.1:792500-795000 GCA_033675545.1 Elysia crispata
TTGTGGCAGAGATAGAAAAAAAAATATATATATACATGTGTGTGTGAGTATATATCTATATATATATATATATAATAGAGAGAATGAAAGACACAGAGGAAGAGTGGGAGGGGGGGGGGGGGGAGAGAGTGGAAAGAGAAAGAAATATATGTTATTAAAACAAAATTATGTAAGTTCTGGACAAAAAGTGAGACTTGGAGAAGGGGAGACAGGCGAAAAAATCATGGATAAATGGATTGATAGAGAATAGAAAGAGAGACACAGAGAGGCAGAAATAGAAAAACAGTGCGAGTGTGTGTGTGTGGGAGATCGAGATATAGAGAATGAGTATGTGAATAAGAAAGAAACAGGGAGAGAGAGAAAGAGAGACAGAGACAGAGATAGAGATAGAGAGAGAGCCGAAGAGAGTGGGAGAGGGAGAAAGAGAGAGAGAGAGAGAGAGAGAGAGAGAGAGAGAGAGAGAGAGAGAGAGAGAGAGAGAGAGAGAGAGAGAGAGAGAGAGAGAGAGAGAGAGAGAAGATGTAGCACACGCACTTGCACTGGAGGAGAAACACCTTTATTTGCAATGAGAGAAGATCCTAAAATAGAAACATTCTTTATCAATAGCTGCACAGTCTTGTGAATGTTTAAAGCTAATTCGAACTCTAGGGGCATCAGAAAACCTGCAGCAATGTTACTTCACTGGGTTAAACTAGCGTTTTGCAAATAATTATAAGAAAGGCGCTTTCTGTAAAGCATTAGTTTGGGATTATAGATTGGATAGGTGATGGTCTAAGCCAAGCCCTAGTCAGTTCAGGCTTAATCGAGATATGAAAAAGATAGATGCATACTAGACACAGATATTTTGTTCTTAAGGGAGTAATATTAAAAATGAGGAGAGAAAGGGAGAGAAAGACAGCTAAGAGCAGAGAGAAAGCTTAAGGAAGAGAGATAAAATGAATAAACTAAAATCTACTGTTTACAAAACTGATAAATCTAAAGATCCTTTTTGTTTTAGAATAACCTACAGATTTCATTAAGTTTATTAATTACGTCGCTATGTCTATATAAAATGCGAATATTTTCGTTGAAAATTTAAGGAATATTTTCATAGCCTTTCTATGTATCTTCTTATAGTACCTAAATATATAAGCATTAAAAAAAAAAAACAACAACAACATACATCAGCATTTTATGGCAATATCTAATTCATAGAATAAGGGAATGAACGGAATGTAAAAAGTTAACATAACTGAGGATATCTAATTCTTTTTTTTTTTTTTTTTATAGCAGATAATTATAATCTCCGCCCCGCACTCGGTTTTATCCGGGTCGCATTACCAACCCCAATTAAGGAACTAAATAAAGAAAAGGAAAATCAACCTTTATGTTCGCCAAGAGAAAAAATGAGATGCCTGTTTTTGCTTAAATTTTAATGTGTTTTATCTTGGACTTAACCAAAGACCCGAAGATTCTGAATCCTGGCATAAGCCCTCGACCAATTTCTAAGTTTGGTTGACTTTTAATGAGACAGCCCCTACTAAAGAACTAAATAAAGAAAAGAAAAACCAACCTTTATGTTTGCCAAGAGAAAAAATGAGATGTCTGTTCTTGCTTGAAGTTTAATGTGTTTCATCTTGAACTTAACCAAAGACCCGAAGATTCTGAATCCTGGCATAAGCCTTCGACCAATTTCTAAGTTTGGTTGACTTTTACTGAGACAGTCCCTAATTAAGGAACTAAATAAAGAAAAGGAAAACCAACCTTTATGTTTGCCAAGAGATAAAATGAGATGCCTGTTTTTGCTTAAATTTTAATGTGTTTTATCTTGGACTTAACCAAAGACCCGAAGATTCTGAATCCTGGCATAAGCCCTCGACCAATTTCTAAGTTTGGTTGACTTTTAATGAGACAGTCCCTAATTAAGGAACTAAATAAAGAAAAGAAAAACCAACCTTTATGTTTGCCAAGAGAAAAAAATGAGATGCCTGTTTTTGCTTGAAGTTTAATGTGTTTCATCTTGAATTTAACCAAAGACCCGAAGATTCTGAATCCTGGCATAAGCCTTCGACCAATTTCTAAGTTTGGTTGACTTTTAATGAGACAGCCCCTACTAAAGAACTAAATAAAGAAAAGAAAAACCAACCTTTATGTTTGCCAAGAGAAAAAATGAGATGCCTGTTTTTGCTTGAAGTTTAATGTGTTTCATCTTGAATTTAACCAAAGACCCGAAGATTCTGAATCCTGGCATAAGCCTTCGACCAATTTCTAAGTTTGGTTGACTTTTAATGAGACAGCCCCTACTAAAGAACTAAATAAAGAAAAGAAAAACCAACCTTTATGTTTGCCAAGAGAAAAAATGAGATGCCTGTTTTTGCTTGAAGTTTAATGTGTTTCATCTTGAACTTAACCAAAGACCCGAAGATTCTGAATCCTGGCATAAGCCTTCGACCAATTTCTAAGTTTGGTTGACTTTTAATGAGACAGCTGATCAGATCTCTAAGCTTTTGATTTAGAGGGG
>JAWDGP010004190.1:797500-812500 GCA_033675545.1 Elysia crispata
TTTAGAGAAACAGACAGAGAGAGAGAGAGAGAGAGAGAGAGAGAGAGAGAGAGAGAGAGAGAGAGAGAGAGAGAGAGAGAGAGAGAGAGGGGAGGGAATAGTAGGCACCCTGAATTATTTCTAAGTTAAGCCAAACGCTCCCCAACACCAATATCTTTGTTTCATAGCTTGTACCGTGAGCTTGGTTTTCGCTATAACATTGCATTTGCGTGGACAGGTTACCACATCGAGAGCAAGATCGATCTAAATAACTTTATTGTAGTCCCGACCAAGCGAGCCGGGATAAAGTCCAAAACGTCGATACCTATAAAAGAAAGACAAGGGTGTTAGCCACGTGCAAACCGTCTTAAGTAGATTGTGATCCTCCGGCTGTAATGACCTCTCCCTGTTATCCACATCTTTCTTTAAATAATAATTAAAAGACATGTTCGTGAATGTACATCGTAGTGCTGTATTTTTCTGTTCTTTACAAATAGAGCAAAATTTAATTAATACTTTTTCTAACCAAACTTGTCTCTCTTGGAGAATAAACCAATAAACGCACGTTGAGCGGTAAGCAAACCATTTACTCTTACTTCTATAAAATTTGGTTCCAGGTGATACATAATGGAAAACAAATCTTTATAATTATTTCAGCTAAATCGTGCAACAGCTCTCGGATACATTTTACTGCAATGTAGGATGACTTAGAGAGAATAATAAAAAAAAAAAATGAGGAAAGGAGGGGGAGGGGGGGGGGGGGGGGGAGGGGAAAAGGGATCGCAATGAAAAATATTGATCGCGCTGTTTTTTTTTTAAACCTCTAGGTTTGCTTTTAATAAAGTGAGAGAAGTACAAAACTTTTGTGTAAATCATAAGTCTTATATTCACCTCAGATTGGCTGCTGCCTCATCGTAAAGTTTATAGATTTCATTTGGAAAATGAGATACATTAAAGGAATTAATGTTCTGAAATTTAATGAAAAGAAATAGCATCTCATATATTGCTGTGAATAATCGTACTTCACGGTCAATCAAAACGAAGAAAGCCCCCCCCAAAAAAAAAACAAAAAAACAAAAAAACAAAAACAAAAACAAAAAAGAAAAAAAAAACAAAACAAAAACAAAACACACATTGCTAATGATTATAGAAAGTTTTATAACGGTAAAAAATGTGTACGCTTTTGTATACTCTACAGAGTTTATATTTGTATAAGTTCATTTATATTTATATATATTAAAAAAAAAAACTATATTCAATGTTTACCTAATTTGTACCGCACATTACAGTCGTTGCAAGGAAAAGCTTAAGCAAAATTATTATTCATTTTTCTACGTAATTCACATTAATTTTTTATACTTATAATACCCAACAATACTCACACTTAACTAAACATGTTTTCCATGCATCCAATACCATTCTTTATCTTAATCTGATTGGAAGCTGAAAATTTTTCATGCTCTCTATGACAATAATATTGTCCTTAAGTTAAAGTTCAGAACTGTTTTCAAATTCCAGTCGCAGAGCCAACTGCAGCATTTCTATAAACTTCATCGAAATGCTTGTTCCTGTTGCAACGATATTTTTACTTGCGTTTAATTCTTCTTGTTGCAAACTACCCATTCTCTGCAACCCGATGAACAGTAATATATATTAAAAAACATTAAAACTTATTTTAACGAAGCTGTGTGGAAGCAGTTCTAAAAAGTTTAATGTACCCCTAAGTTTTTCTTAGAGCAACGTTTACAAAGCAATATTTTGATTTCACGTGCGCGGTAGTGACATCATGCTATTTCTTTGGTTCTATTACTTTGCTTACTCTGCTGGGCTTAAATTCAGCTCCTTTGTTGTAAGGGAAGAATGAAAAATAGATTCCAATCAAGTATATACGCAGGTTCTTTTGTAGCTATAATATATCAATGTTTGCAAACAAAAGACAATCAAAGTTGTAGCAAAAAAATTTGACATAGGTTGGAATGCATGCCAAACTCTTTTTGTCTCATTCAAACTATCTTTTAACATAGACAAACTAATACTGGTTGCGACACAAGCAACGTAGCTGTGATTTAATCATTAGAGGTGTCACATATTAAGTTGCATTGCATTATGGTGAACGGAGTTTAGATTAATATTTTATTAATATTATAAACGTAGAGGGGTATATCTTCTTTCTTTCTTTTCTTGGTGTGTGTGTGTGGGTGTTAAATGTTACCATTGTAGTCAAGCTTAACCAACTTTGGATAGTAATCTCCCATCAAAATGGATTAAATACGAAAAAATACCTTCTTATGAGACGAAGTTTTATAAAAATTCACAAACTTTTTATTAAAACAATTATTTTCTTAATTTGGTCAAATATTGGAAAATAGATTATTTGATATATTCTGATCATATCAGTGATATCAAAATAAATGAAAAAAATATATAATTATAATTATATACAAAAGTTACCGGCACGTGCGTGTGTCGGAGAGAATGATGAAATTATGAACGGTAAACGTACCGCTTCTGGGGATGAGGACATAATATGTAAGCTCTTTGATTGTTCGTTTTATTATAGCGCGGCCATGACAAACTGACCTTAAGATAGAGACTTGGCAAATGTTACAATATGGGTATGGTTAGATTGCAAGTTACATGCATCCGGGTCGCATCAATTACATTTTGTATAGTTTCCCCTTAATGTTTTTTTAACGCTTTATACGTTTTCTTGTCGCACTCTCTCACCTCTCTTGATCTTATGCCTGTCAAAAGACTTGCTATCATTCACATTAACATCAATGCTATCAATCAGTAGAGGTGTGAGCAAAAGATGGTTGATGTCCAATCTTACAGTCAAAGTGTCAGTGAAATGTTCGACCGGAAAAAAACAGCAAATATACTGAGAGGACAATTAAAAAGGTTCAAAACACAAATAGACGATCTCCAGCTTGGCATACACTAAAAGTCATCATGAGAAAGATCAAAATTTAATTTCTCGGGCATGGAAGGTTCTGTAGCAACTCGTTGTATGAGGAAAAAAAGTTTTCGACGACAAAAAGCGGAAACAGTATAATTTAATTGATGTTTCAACCTACCCGTCTAAAATCCATTTTCTTTCATCTGGTACTACACTTTTAACCAAATTTTATAAAAGAAATATATTTTGCGCTTGAAAATGTATAGAAGCGACATTATAAGGTCCTTAATTAAACAAATTCTGCTTGTTTCGCCGCCCTTTCTTTTTAGAAAAATGGAGTTTCCAGAATATTACAAATGAAAAAAAAAAATCAAAAAAATAATGGATATGCTTGATAGAATAATTTTTAGCTTTCCTGCTGCTCTAATTTGTAAAATGATCAACGCTTTTTCAAACAAATTAAAACAAAACCAGAAAACAAAACAAAACAAAAAACAAACAAAACAGAAAAACAAAAACGAGAAATAAAAGTTTGCACAAAGACATTACATTCATTTGGATTCGATCTCCATACAAGTTAATAAGTCTCCAAAGCATCTTTATACATAACCCCCATTTCAATAGCTTGTACATCGTACTTTCTCTCATCCCTCTTCTTTATCTCCCACTCACATACCTAACATGTTAGCAGTATCATAATATTAGCATCGGTAAATAAAAACTCCAAACAACAATTGAGATTTATCATATCTTCATGAGATTAAGCTTTATAGTGTGGAGGGTCGAATACCCATTGTTCTTTTTTGCAACAAAAAACATTCCGGATAGAGCTTAATAGCATTTAGATATCTTATAAAGTTTTGGTCTCTGTTTGAAGAAGAATAGGGCTTTATATTAAATGCTAAGCTGAAATCAGATCGTCAAAGACTGCACATGTATTCTAACAAAGGAAAGTAAGAGGTCATGGTGACAGAGAGAGAAAAAGAGAAAGAGAGAGAGAGAGAGAGAGAGAGAGAGAGAGAGAGAGAGAGAGAGAGAGAGAGGGAGGGAGGGAGGGAGAGAGAAAAAGAGAAAGAAACATGAAAAGAGACTGGTGATAAGGGACTCCTGGGTTCAAATCCTAGACCAAAAAAAATACGGGTCAGGTTGGTACCCATTCAACTGACCCTAGGTTGGGTCAGAAGGAAAGTTATCGTTTTCAGTTAAGATTTCTGGGAAACTTAGACGACACAAAGCTAACTGGAGAAGTTCTAAGGGGTGCTGTAAAATCTGTTTTAATTCATAATTTTTGTGATCTTTTTCCAGACGAAAACTTTTCAATAACATAAAATTATTTAAATGAAAAATTTGTCATTTTCTATCTGGGCATAAAGAAGATAATGTTCCAACCCTAGTTATCGACAAAAGTAAAACACAAGTGTCCAACAAGTTGTTCTAAATTTTATATGAAATATAATTCAATATTGAATTTTTGGAGAATAAAACTGCAAAACTTACTTACATTACATAATTATGTATTAATGTGTGGGCATTTGTTTCAAATCATTGCCTCATTTATTTTTTGCTCATGCATATTTTGTGAAAGGCAGGGTAAACGTATGCAAGAGTGTATTCCATGAGAATTTGCTCTTTCAAAAAAAAATAATTACTTCAGACAGGAGGGTTCAAGATAAAGGGTTTTTTAAATTGAAAAATAAAATCTATCAATTGACACGTAATCCTATGATAGGCAAAACAAAAATTAAAAAAAGGGCATAACAAAAACAGGTCAAAGAGTTTTTAGAAAAGACTTCAGACAATTAAAAGACAAAGAAAGTCTACAGAAGCGAAGCCTCTCTCCATCAGGATGAGTTTGAAGAAACTTGAAATTCTGAATATTTAAAAAAAAAACCACATTGTTTTTATAGTTGATCTTGTAGCGCTAAAAAATTGCATATCAGGTTATATACATTTCTGACGCTTCATTTACCTCTGGAGCTTGTATTTTCAAATACTTGTTTATCCGCCGCAATTCCCATCTTTTATTTTTGCTTAAAGAATGTAAGTACAGATAGTTTTTATTGAGAACAGTATATACTTTGATGTATATTAATAAAGCAAAAAATGTTAATGCAATTCAAATACCCTTTTTTAAAATTAGATTCTTTTGTTATTTCCTCAATAACAGAGCTCCTAGAGAAAAAAAAATTACTTTTGATGTGAAATCTTGATTTTGGGACTAAACTTTTTCTCCCCGCACTCCAGGGTGAATGCTCTTATGGTGTTAAGCCTTTTTTAATACAAAGTTCATTTCGTTTACCCGTAGTGATATTAGTTTTCTCAATTTTGAATAGAAAATAATGCTTCATTCATATCTGTAATACAAGCCGAGACTCGAGCCTAAGTTAAGAAGATTTACCCACTAGGCTACTCAGTACATTTTTTACTTTTATAGGGAAACATTAAAGAAGACGTGACTGATGTTCATGTGTATATTGTGAATCTATTCAATTATAAATGTTAGATTTTATATCATCGAAATGAGGGGCAGTGGGAGGTGGTAAAAATCGATAGTGAGGTAAAGACTTCTTTTCACAAAAAAGTTGTCGTGGATTTTAATATATCATATTCTATTTTGACTTGCTTTTGTACTGCTAGCATTCACACTCGCACTATGTATGAAGAAAAAGAGAGAAAAATAAGGTGCGGTCGATCCATAGCGTACTTAAAGAAAATCATAAAAATTCTAACGGCACAATATCTCTCGTTCTCTCCCTTACTTTGAATAATAATTTATCAGTTAGAATGAAGTTAAATCTAAAATCTAGCACAGGACTATTGCTGTTAGTTGCATGCTCTCTGATGCTTATAGATAATAATGCACTTATTGTAATTAATGTAGGTAAGCTGATAAAACTCAAAGTTGCATAGTTCATGGCATAATGTAAGTTTACATGATATCTTGCATCCATGAATGCAATCTATTTTAATTTAAAATTTCATCTGAATCTAGATCTTATTTAAAATTATATTATTCAATTACAATCGAAAAGCAAGTTAACCTAAAAATTTAGATCTAATTTCTAAATTAACCATGCAAACAACAACTCAAAGCTTTTTATTGAGAACTTTGGAACATTTGCAAATATTATGAAAATAATATTATAATCAAATTTTAGGTATAATTCCTACTCAATATTCCAACAGAAGTTTTTGGTTATAATATAGGTGAAATAAAGTTTCACCTTCTCTGACCAAAACAATTATGGCGACTATGGAAAATTAAGAAAATACTCCGGGCATGCCGAAGTGCTTGTCAGCGCTTCTGTGTGACACGCCTTTTCTATGTTAGAACCACTATGCACTCACAAAGGAAGGAAATAATCTTTGCTTAATTCTTTCGTTACTATTACTTTACAATCGCCACAGAAGAATCACTTCCTCCTATTACTATTCGCATGCATTCAACACATAAGCTAAACACTCTTAAACCATTGCCTTGTATTTATCCAAGGAGAGAAAACTTAAAATTACCGTGTGAAGTGGAAAAAAATACATCGTAATAACAGGCTAAATGCCTATTTTGTAGAGTAAGAGTAAAAGACAATCTTTTGCGCTTGGTTACAGAAGAGTCCAAATCCTCTTTCAACATCATATATCATGGACACATATATTTTTTTTGCAACAAACACGCTGAGCATGATGTAATTAAAAAGATAGCGTATCACGCACGTTATACATTTTTTTGGAAATGGCTGTACAGAAAACGAGCAGATTAATTTGAGCGTTACTGCAGTTGCCAGAAAAATTAAGCTCATTCACTCATTGGATTCCTCTTAAAAGTTTTAGCTGTTTCAAATCTGAACTATTGTGTGTTTGACAAAATTGATATTTATTTTTAAAGAAAAAGAACAAAAATTTTTGACCTTTGCCATTCTTAATTTTTCTAAACTTTTTCAAACCAGGTTGTTATCTTGAGGGGTATACAAATAACGTCGAATAAACTTTCTCTCTGTGTATTTGTGATGTCACTTGTGGCTCTAAACAATCTGAGAACAAAAAAGTTATCATACGTCATCTTGTCTAATCCGAGGTATACTTAGTGAGTTGCATTCACAAAGCATAGCGCCCATTCAGTAGCCATCAGTTATTAAATCTTCTCAATTCCCCTCTGGGTGAAAATAAATAATAGTTGTGTACAACCAGGAAAAAACGGTTTTTCAGTATTCAGTACGGTAAATCTTTAAAATGCTTATGATTTCTTTACTAAAGTTAGATTGCGCAAGAAAATATTTGACCTCAAACATGTAGTTGTTTTTTTGTTTTTGTTTTTTTTTTTTAACTTTTAGCTCTGTTTCAATTTCGTTTGATCATAAATTTGTAGGAAATAAATGTTTTTACAGCATTATATGTTGAAGTGATCGTTTTGATTTAATCGTGCTTGTATTGTATTAAATAAAAATCAACGTGTTTTGCATTGTTTCGAAACAATGTCGTCAAAAGCCGACCTGGGTTTGGACGCAGAGAATGTAGAACCGACAATCATAATGCTGGCGTTGATCTCGCTGAAAATGAATAAAATGCCGTCTGAGTAAGTCTCACGAAACGAAGAGAGCCTGTCAGTGAAGTTTCAGGATCGATTGCTGTAGTAAAAAAGGATATCGTTATCCTCAACGAACAAATATGATTTTCGTGTATAGAATGCATGCTTTAATTATCGGTAGCAATAAGGCGAAACTTAAAAAAACAAAAAAACAAAACAAAACACCCAAGCCACCCCCCTCCCCCCAAAAAAAACAAAACAAAAACAAAACAAAAAAACAGAACAAAACAAAAAAACAAAAACCCAAGAACAAAACAAAACAAAAAACAAACAAATGCTATATCGCTCTAAAACTAAAGCATGCCATACATCAATCTGCGAATATAAATGCATCATATATCGAGAAATGAATGTTTTTCAAAGCGGTCTATTTAAATTCTCAAACTTTTAAATTTGTCGAGACACTGGATCAAACATGGGCGATATAGAAGAAAGCTATCTTGTTGGCTATTTTAGAGCTCTACCAATTTGGTATTTAGTTTGGTTCGATTGTTGTGATCTCAGTCATTTTCGCATATCAAACATAACTCTCTCTCCCCCCCCCCCCTTTTCATCTAAACAAGTTTAGATGAGTTTCTAAACTCACCTTCTGAAGGCGTAGGCCTCGAACTGGCATAGAGAATCCTTGATGTCAAGGCATATTGTCTATCCCCACAACCACAGGTGATCCTGCTCTGTTGGAAAAGCCCATATATAGTGGTCGATCAAATAATTAACTTTCTTTTGAAACTTTGGTGGCATAAAAAGAGCTCCTGAGAAGAAACCATGAGTTTCGCTTACAGTTGTTCTTTTTCCATTATTTGACCAACCAAAAAAAATTCTTATAGTAGCTGTCTATTTTGAATATGTCCATACGAAAGAGAAATCAGAACGGGAGATCTAGATATTAAATGTTAGGCCCACAAACATCTTAACCTCTTTAAACCCTCGAAAAAGAGGGATAAACAATTCCTTTGCTCTTAAAACATAAGGGCATCATGGTTTAAACAGTGAACTACGTCATCAGTGGTGCAAATCTAAGACGTCATACTTATTTTTCCAGCTGAGGCTAGGTAATTTGAATGCAACATTTCTATCTGTAGTAGATATATCTATTTACTTGTGACCTTTTTATCACACATTAGGCTTTAGACGCCCACTTACATTGCAAAACATTTTATGGATTGCAATCAATCTACTTATTTGATTCAAAATTTTCATGGTAATCTCAGTGAATGATACATTTATCATATAAATATAATAAGGGTAACCCTTTATTGATAGAAACACTGAATTATAGATCCGCTGCTTGAAAAAATACTTGCGCTGATTTTTTTAATGTAAACAAATTAATAGTCCCCGGATAAATTGATAAATTTGATTTTATACTGATGTCCTCCCAGTGGTTCTGAGATTTTAAATACAGTCCCAAAAATTATGATACAGTTTGCACACAAGAGAAGATAGCAAGCTCTGAAGATCCCGGGGCAAGAGCTTAAGTTCTCACCCCCCCCCCCCTCCCCTTTTTTATATTTCGTTTTTAAAAAAATTATTTATGAAAGCTCCTTTAATAAGATATAATTAACCGAGAAAACTATTTTGAACTCATAGAGACGCAATTACAAAAGTTTACGCCTCATTATGTCGATGATTCCTGCTATACCTAAATAAGATGAAGATGTTTTAAACGCTTTTTATGAGGATCCAACAAGCATCTGAATAAACAAGGATTCGAATCCCCCTCATTATAGTCCAAATGCGAAGTGTAAAACGGAAAACATTTACAATAGTGGACCAAGAATGACACAGATAATAGTCGCTGTGACAATCAATAGAATTTAAACTTTAATTTCGAACCAGCCAAATATACCTTTCTGCCGTTCATGCTGTTTAGGATGGCAATCGTAATAAAACCCGTTTATGAAAAAAAAAATACTTAACACTCTCTTTGTTAGACGCCATCTTCAATAACAGGGTTGGTATATAATTATAGTGTACGAGATATATCACTCACACACCCTTATTATGTACGTACGTGGCGTGTTATCTATAATTATATCAAGCGCAGGTGTTTACCCCATACTCGAGGTTGTGTATGGATCTTGTTAACTATATTTACACGCACGTTCTCTCTCAGAATTTGAGAAATTGGTCGCCTCCTCTTAACGCCTTTTCTCTCTGCACGACTCATCATCCGAGACCCCCTTGAACATGCGAGTTGAGAAGTTTCTCGACTTGCTTTATGACGTTCTTCGATCGATAAAATTGATCACTTCAGATACGTAGGCCAAGTTGAGTAATAGATTGCACTTTATGTTAGGTAAGATTTCACTTTGCAGGCCTCAAGAATAACAGATGGTTTGACGCGAAGTAAAAGTAATTTACCTATTTTATCCTGCAAGATCTACCTCTTACTATCACTGTTCAGATTCAGAATGTGTTTGTGTCGGAAATTTACTAAATGTGGAAATGTTAAATAAACGCTATATGGAATACCTTCTTTATTTCAATGGATATTATTCTGACAGTCAATGGAGTTTTACCGTTATTAGATGGTTGGATTTTGTCGCACAGCGATGACATTCTATAAAAACCCATCCATGTGTGCGGTGCTGTAAAATTTGGTACTTACATCATTAGAATAAATGTAGGTAATTTGCTTTTACTTTTTTTAATCTCCATCGATTATTTATTTTTCAGTGAACATTATCATCACGATTATTATTGGTCTTCTTGTTATTGTTCTTGTTCTTCTCCTCCATCTTTCTTCTTCTTCTTCTTCTTCTTCTTCTTCTTCTTCTTCTTCTTCTTCTTCTTCTTCTTCTTCTTCTTCTTCTTCTTCTTCCTCCTCCTCTTCTTCTTTCTTCTTCTTCTTCTTCTTCTTCTTCTTCTTCTTCTTCTTCTTCTTCTTCTTCTTCCTCCTCCTCTTCTTCTTTCTTCTTTCTTCTTCTTCTTCTTCTTCTTCTTCTTCTTCTTCTTCTTCTTCTTCTTCTTCTTCTTCTTTTTCTTCTTCTTCTTCTTCTTCTTCTTCTTCTTCTTTTTCTTCTTCGTCCTCTATTTCTTTTTCTTATTATTACATGCTGAAAAATCTATTCTACGAGCGAGAACGTGATGTCAATTTGCCGAGGCTGGGGACGTGTGTTTAATAAATATGCTTATAAATTGTCTCTCTTTTTACTTACAAAGTCCAGATACGCCTCCATCTTCACCTCCAATTTAGATTTCCCGTTCATTATTATTCGAACGCAAAATCTAGATATAGAACTTAAATCCTTCTAATAGTAAAATTTAGATCTATCTATTCATAGATTTTAATTTCTTGATTTGTGTCGAGCTAATGTAAATATCTTGGACCTAGATCTAGAATCTATGTCCGAGCTACTCTTTTGGATTCTTTACCTAGATCTTACACAATAACATGTAGATCTATTCCACATGGGTTAAAATCTGCCGTCGCCTATATTGTATGCGTACTTTCAGTTTCATTCTTGTCAACTGTCAACTGATTACAGGAAGTTGTTCGGACATTCGCCTTTTTTCTTTTTTAGAAAATAATAATTACATTTTTGCCATTAAATTTCCTAAAATACTATTTTGGTGAAAAAAAAAATATTACCATTCCAGTCTTTGGGGCAATTTAAAAATTTATGTCAAATTTAACGTGCCTATGTGGTCTAGAAATGTTTGGTAAGATGGTCGGTCCTCATTTTTCCCCTAGCTCCATTATTATTATTATTATTATTATTATTATTATTATTATTATTATTATTATTATTATTATTATTATTATTATTATTATTATTATTATTATTATTATTATTATTATTATTATTATCATTATTAGAATTATTATTGTTGTTGTTGTTCTAAGTAGTAGTAGTAGTAGTAGTAGTAGTAGTAGTAGTAGTAGTAGTAGTAGTAGTAGTAGCAGCAGCAGCAGCAGCAGCAGTAGTAGTAGTAGTAGTAGTAGTAGTAGTAGTAGTAGTAGTAGTAGTAGTAGTAGTAGTAGTAGTAGTACTAATAATAGTAGTAGTAGTGGTAATAATAATAATAGTAATGACAGTAGCAGTAGGAGTATTGGCAGTAGAAGTAGTAGTAGTAGTAGTAGTAGTAGTAGTAGTAGTAGTAGTAGTAGTAGTAGTAGTAGTAGTAGTAGTAGTAGTAGTAGTAGTAGTAGTAGTAGTAGTAGTAGTAGTAGTAGTAGTAGTAGAAGTAGTAAAAGAAAGGGTAATAGTAGTAGTTGCAGTAGTAGTAGTAGTAGTAGTAGTAGTAGTAGTAGTAGTAGTAGTAGTAGTAGTAGTAGTAGTAGTAGTAGTAGTAGTAGTAGTAGTAGTAGTAATCGTAGTAGTTGCAGTAGTAATTGCAAAAGTAAAAGAAGTAAGGCCAATTAAAGCTAAATGTCGCAGTGAAGCTTGATTGATAGTTGTAAATATAAATAATAATAATCTATTACAAATGGAGCTAGGTGAAAAATCCGCACCATCTAACCGAGCATTTCTAGACCACATTGGAACGTCAAATTTGGCATAAAGTTGTAAAATTTGCACTAAAGTTTAGAGTGGTAATATTATTTTTCAACAAAATAGTATTTTCGAAAATTAAAGACAGAAATTAGAATAATAATTTCTGACAAGAAAAAGGTGAATGTGCGAACTACTTCCTGTAAGCCACGCTGGGCAGAGATGGCAGGAATGAAACTGAAAGCACGTGTACAATGTGGGCGGCGGCAGATGTAAAACCGTCCAAAATAGATCTAGATCTACATGTTATATTGTGAGATCTAATGAAGAATCTAAAAAAGTTGCTTGGAGAAAGGTTCTAAATCTAGGGTCTAGATATTTACAGCAGCTACACTCAGATCAATAGGTTAATATCTACATCTAGATAGATCTAACTTTTACTTTTAGGTTTAGAATAATAATTTTGTTTAATCCAAATTTAATTGCAGATTTTTTAATCAATCAATATCATTTAGGTTTAAATGTCTGGGCGGCAGGCTTTTTTTATTCACTTAATGCGAAGATTCACAGATTTCTAATAAGTATTTAAAAGGATCTAAATACAAAGTGGGAAAGTATGGAATCGGTCGATTTTCTTTACTCAAAATAAATTCAAATTCTGCATGTTAATCTTGTGTTTAGAATAAGAAATATCGAGATGTCTGATACTAAGTAAAGATGGATAGAGGGAAGCAAATATCTGGATAATATAAGTGAAAGGATAAATATCAAGACCCTTTATAAGCCTACTTAATACTACAAGCACCCGAGGTTCGGCAAATTGACACCAACGTCCCATTCAGAGAACGGGGTTCTCAGCTTGTAATAATGAAAATATTACTACTATTACTATTACTACTACTACTACAACAACAACAACAACAACAACTACTACTACTACTACTACTACTACTACTACTACTACTACTACTACTACTACTACTATTACAACAAGAACAATTAATACACTACTACTACTACTACTACTACTACTACTACTACTACTACTACTACTACTACTACTACTACTACTACTACTACTACTGCTGCTGATGCTGCTGCTACTACTACTACTACTACTACTACTACTACTACTACTACTACTAATACTAATAATACTATTACAACAACAACAACTACTAATACCAATACTACTACTACTACTACTACTACTACTACTACTACTACTACTACTACTACTACTACTACTACTACTACTACTACTACTACTACTACTACTACTACTACTACTACTACTACTACTACTACTACTACTACTACTACTACTACTACTACTACTACTACTACTACTACTACTACTACTACTATTACAACAAGAACAATTACTACACTACTACTACTACTACTACTACTACTACTACTACTACTACTACTACTACTACTACTACTACTACTACTACTACTACTACTACTACTACTACTACTACTACTACTACTACTACTAGTACTACTACTACTACTACTACTACTACTATTACAACAAGAACAATTACTACACTACTACTACTACTACTACTACTACTACTACTACTACTACTACTACTACTACTACTACTACTACTACTACTACTACTCTCACAAATCCAAGCAATTATGGTCATTTTCACTTGAAAGCCTTATCCAAAAAACACTGCTGAGCGCTACCTAAAATTCTAGCTCGTATAATTCTTACTTATAATTAACCCAATGGTTTGCCTCCTTTAGATCTAAATTTGAAACTACTATATATTTGAGGCATACATATTGTTATCGTTCGTCCTAAATGTTTGTGCGTCCAATGGCAAGTGTGGTGCTTCCGGATTCAATGGTTGTCTTTGGTGCGATTTGGACTTTCCCATTCAAGATTGCAAGTCACTCAGGGAGGCTTAGTATATTACTTCGCCATGAAACTTTCTTTTCAGGGGGCGTAGTGGCGTATTGTAAAACCTATGCTCTCTTTGGGTGGCAAGGCGATAGGTGCCGAGGTATCCATAAACCGATGGTTCTAATCCTACCAATTCAAACATTTTCGGTCATTTTCACTGAAAAGCCTTATCCTAACCACTGCTGAGCACTACCTAAAATTCTATCTCTTATCATTCTTAGTTCTAGTACTCCTCCTCCTCCTCCTCCTGCTCCTCCTACTACTACTACCATTACTACTACTACTACTACTACTACTACTACTACTACTACTACTACTACTACTACTACTACTACTACTACTACTACTACTACTACTACTACTACTACTACTACTACTACTACTACTACTACTACTACTACTACTACTACTACTACTACTGCTACTACTAATTTCGTCGCTTTCACTGCATTTCTCTCTTGCATTTTTTTAGTCCATCTAATATCTTTCCACGGGTTTTTCTTCGATATTTCTAGGTTTCGCAAGATGTTCTTATTTTCTCTCATCTCATTACATGACCGAAAAAGATTATTCTTCTTCTTGTATGAATGAAGACGTGTTTATTTGTTAATATTGATTTCAATCCTTATAAACTCTTTTTGGCTTGCGCTTTTCTTGTTGCAATTTCGGTAATGTTGTTTCCATCGCCTGATATTAAACTACCCAAGTATTTGAATTGATCTACTTGCTTGAGGTTATTCCCGTTGACAAAGATGTACAGTTGATCTGCGAACACTCACTTTTTAGACTGATGACTATGACTTCTGTCATTTTGGTATACAAATTTCTACCCTTTCTTTTTGCTTTCATCTTCAACAATGTCTATTAATTGTTGCAAGTTTTTTTTTTTATTATTTCTTGCAAGAAATGAAGAGTTATCAGTATCATCAAGCTATTTATATTGTGCCTTCTTATTTTAATTCTTGGGTATACTTCTCAGGTTTTGCATAATCATTTCATTATCGAGAGAGAAAAGTCCTGGGAAAAGCACACATCTTTGTCCGAAATCACGTTTTATTTTTTTAAATGAGCTGATTTTCCCTTCAACTCGCATTGCTGCTGCTGTCTAATCCCACTACATGTTTTTGATAAATCGTAGATTTTTCCCATTCATCTTCAACTGTGTTAACTGTCTGAT
>JAWDGP010004190.1:817500-837500 GCA_033675545.1 Elysia crispata
TAATTAAATAATTGTTTTATACAAAGGTCATTTTAAGTAATAGCTATTGAAACGAATAACTAGAGTTCTGAAAATTCCTTAAAAACTATTGAAATTCTCTCAAGTGATTGGACAACTTTAAATTCATCCTTTAGGTCTTGAAGACTTACTAATGTGCACACTATTAATGACTGACTGAGCTACCTCAGAAGTAATGATACTGTGAAATTTTATGCTATTAATAAGATTAAGACGGCCTCATATAGATCAAATTTGCATTAACCTCAAATTTTCCCATCCTTTGTTTCATTTAACTATAGACTGATGTGATTATATTAACCAATTTAGGCGTCGGAGAACATCACAATCTGAAACTACGTTTTGGAGTTGAAAGTATTGGTCATTTTAATTATTGTTTTACTTATATGATTTTCTTTTAAAAAAAAATCTTTTAAAAAATGTTTCAGGATGGTAAAAACAGATAGAAAGTTGGGAAAGTAAAAAAGATGGCGAATATAGAGGATGAAAGTAAGTGAGATCAATGGTTAAAATTGTACCATTAAGTGTATTTTTGGGCTTGTTGTAACTTGTGGGTTCCATTAAGTTGATTCTTTTCTCCACCCAAATAGGAACGTCAGACATCTCAATTGCTATAGTGCGCTGGAGATTCCTATCTTAACCTGACGGGGGGAAACACCCTAAAAGACTGAAAAGGTTTCAATAATATTACTTTTACAAGAAGTTTGTTTTTATATGGAGGCTGATAGAAAGCACGCGCATTCCCTTTATTTAAAAAATCAGGTGCAGAAATAACTTCTCTCGAAGTGATGAGCGCATTATTTTGATGATCAGTGTTAAGCAAGAATATTGCTCCCAATCGATTGATTCGGGACAATACAGACACCTGGTGTGTCTCTATAAAACATTATTGTCTAGAAGTATTATGAATGATACCAAGTGTTAGCTGTGTAAGTTTCAATTTTTTAACATTCCTTCCCTATCTCTCAAAGTCTTTCAACATACATCTCATCTCCGACTGCAGCCTGTCATAAAAGTTAAATAAAGAAATAGACTTCGTTATAAGTGTCTCTTATGCTCTTATATGTTCATATTTTGGGCTGTTAGATAAATTCACCTGGAGAATGACTTCTTCATGTGTTCAAGGTCAGCTGTTTAGTCTCATCTAAGAATAAACTAGAGGGAAGACATTAAAGCCCATACGCTGCCGTTCTGGTCTATGCAGCCTCTACATCGAGTATAAGAGTAGTAGTAGAAGTAGTAGTAGTAGTAGTAGTAGTAGTAGTAGTAGTAGTAGTAGTAGTAGTAGTAGTAGTAGTAGTAGTAGTAGTAGTAGTAGTAGTAGTAGTAGTAGTAGTAGTAGTAGTAGTAGTAGTAGTAGTAGTGGTAGTAGTGGTAGTAGTGGTAGTAGTAGTAGTAGTAGTAGTAGTAGTAGTAGTAGTAGTAGTAGTAGTAGTAGTAGTAGTAGTAGTAGTAGTAGTTATCATCATCATCATCATCATCATCATCATCATAATAATAATAATAATAATAATAATAATAATAATAATAATAATAATAATAATAATAATAATAATAATAATAATAATAATAATAATAATAATAATAATAATAATAATAATAATAATAATAATAATAATAATAATAATAGTAATAATAAAAATAATAATAATAAAAATAATCTATGCAAAATGGAGCTGGGCAAAAAAAGAAAAAAAAATGAGGACCATTTCACCGACCATTTCTAGACCACCTAGGAACGTCAAATTTGGCATAACTTGTAAATTTTTCAGAACTTTCATGTAGGTTTAAAAAACTGCGCGGCTAAACATTCCCGCAAGGAAGTGCGCTTTTAAGCAAATATTGCGAAAATTCAAAGCGTTTAAAAGGATCTAAAAGCATTGAGAAAATAAAGAAAATCTATATTCCAAAAGAATTTGAAAGTTCTTTATCTAAATTTTGTGTTTAGAATAAGAATTGTCGAGCTATCTAGAATCTAGGTAAAGATGGGTTGGTGGAAGCATATATCTGGATCATAATTGTTAAGACCATTAAGCCTATTTAATACACAGACGCACCCCAGCCCTGGCAAATTGACACGGGGCTATTATTATTACTATAATTATTAATTTTATTATGATAAAATTTAGAAGCAGCTATCCAATGTCGAGGTATGAAATGCGACTTTTCTCACCCTAATGTAAACGCTTATAAAAAATGTCTGTAAAACGAAGTTGACAGAACATTTGTTTCTTGTCTTTTTCTCAATAGAAAATTAAATTTGTTTTTAATGTTTCTTTTTCAAAACGAAGATGATTCTAGTAAATAAAGGGTTTTTAAACAGTTTTAGAGATGCTGAGATAATCCCGGCGATCAAAAGTAGATCTATAGTGAAGGCTTTTTCAAGGGCTAGTTGGGAATGCGGAGAGTTAAGCTACCTAGTAAAGGTATGTCTACACGAAGCGATTTGCAGCTAGCAACATCATTCCACAAAATGCTCTGACGTGGAAAGCAGCAATTCGTGATGCTTTGCAATTTATAGAACGCAGGAAATCTTTTGTTTCTACGCTACTTCCGACAAATCGCATGCATTCAAATTGCTGCTCGTGATGTTAGAGAATTTTATGGAATGGTGTTGCTAGCTGCAACTTGCTTTGTGTAAACGTACTTACAACGTATCGTTTAGCTGAAATAAACTAATAACGTTATTCCGAATCAAAACTTTCTAGTAAAGCTTTTTATTTGGCTCAAGCGAAAGCGCTTAACGCTTTTCAAAAAAACGATTATTGCATTTCTCAAGCAGAAACAACGAAAAATTAAAATAACGATATTCCGAATCAAAATGTCGTAGATAAAGCTTTTTTACTTGACCCTAGTGAAGCTACTAGACACTATATAAGAATACAAAATTGCATTTCTAAGCACAAACAACGAAAAATGAATAATAAAAAAGAATCAATCATTGTAAAAATATATTAAATGGTGATGTTTTGGTTCTGCAGAAACATAATAAACATGAAAGATACAGTAAGAGAGAAAAATAAATAACTGAAGATATTTGACGAAGGTCAAAGAGCAATGACGCACCACATGCTTTGAATGATTGATTTACCTTTCAAAATATCTAAACGGCCTTGGGTAGATCATATTTCAGTGTGATTGATTCGCTCCCACAAGATTATTAAACCTTTGTGTGGGCAGCCTATATTCTAATCTATATCAGATTAAGCTGAAAAATCAATCAGAAAATCAGATTTGAAGGAATTATAGTATAGTTTATATTCTCAACTGCGCATTTTACTTATGGCAGCAGTGAGCTTAGCAGTGTCACCAGTGTCTGTTTAACATAGTGAATATCTTATTCTTTCATGACAATTTTATCGATTAGTGATAAAAACCTGTAAGTGAATATGGAAACGTTTATGAAGATATGAAGATCTTGAGGATTACCGGCGCATATTTATAGCATATAAGTATTTTAACTGTTGCTATGTTTTGATGACTACGGATCCAGGTAATATAATTTCAGTTTCTTGATTGTTATTCTCGAAGAAGAAAGCAGTTAAAGTCAGATTAAACATCGAGTTTTTAGGAAGATACAACGCATTAGAGAACAATTAGAGAGAGATATGTACAGCGTATTTCTCTCTGTGTGCTTCTATGTTTGCATATTAGGCAGGGCAATTTTTTTGTCAGGTAACTTATTCTGAATTACTTTTTCATGAGGGCATGTCAAGCAATCTAAAGGTCTCGGTTAATCTTTGCAGTTACAGATGCTGTAAAAGTACATTTTTTTTATTTCATGTCTACAGGAACCTCAATTTACCTGAAAAATTGAGTTAGGCTGATAATGGGTGAATCTGTGAACGGGCCACGGGCATTTTCAAACCACTACAATCACGATCACTTCATCAACCACCGGCAAGAGAACCACATTCGAGAGATTCTCAACTCCTGTGACACCCTGGCAATAAATATGACAAAAATCAACAGTTCAAGGAGCCACTTTACCTTCCGGAACGGCCTTGTTTCTCCTAGATGGCATAAGACGATGGGCTTCTGCACTTTGATCATATCCTCTTTTCTCTGCTCTCTACGACGCTTTGGGAGTTATATCTGGAAAAAAATATCATGGCCCGTTGCGTTTTTTACTTTTATGCTAACTGTATTTATGTTTACCTTATTTACCGATTTTATTCCTTTCAATCGGATAGTTTATTCAAAACAGGCTCAAAGTTCTGCTGTCGGATTGCTACCAGTTACCAGTAATATACAAGGTGATCGCTCCGTCTTGCATATGCGACGCGAGGTTTATGATTCAGATCCGAAAATCACGTTTCCTTTGCAAAGACCTCCGCTTTCGGCTTTTAATAAATCAAGCGTCAATGGAAGTCTTCAGGAAAAAGCCGTGAAAAGGTTCCCAACATGCATTATTTTTGGGGTTTCCAAGTGTGGAACCAAGGCTGTAATTGAATATCTCAAGCTCCACCCTCATGTGGTGGCGCCCCGGTCAGAGATCAACTTCTTCAACAACGAGACGCTGCAGCATCAGCACGGCCTCGAATGGTACATTCAACAGATGCCGCCGTCTTTTGATCATCAGATCACTGTGGAGAAGAGCCCGGACTATTTCCAGAATCATTTGTGCGCGGACCTCATTCGAGCAGCTTCGCCATCGACCAAACTGATTCTCCTGCTGCGCGAGCCCATCGAGCGGCTCGTGTCTGAGTACATGCAGCTGTCCGAGAAACGGCCAGGCCTTCCAGAGTTCGACAAGTGGGTCATCGGTCAGGATACTGGCGACATCGACCAAAGGGTTCCCTCGGTCATGGTGAGTGCGTATGCCGAGCACGTCAGCTACTGGTTATCCGTTTTCCCGCGTCCGCAGATCCATATCATCGAAAGCCAAAGTCTGAGAGATTATCCTCTCCAAGAGATGAGAAAAGTGGAAAGGTTTCTCAACCTTCAACCATTTTTCCAGCCCGATGATTTCTACTACAACAGCACAAGAGGCTTCTACTGTATGAGAATGCGGTTCACGGGCAAAACAAAATGTTTGGGAAAATCTAAAGGTCGCGAGCATATCACGGTTTCTCAGTCTATCATGGAAAAATTGAAAAATTTCTACCAACCGTATAACAGCAAATTAAAACAAATTTTAACGTTGGACTTCCCTTGGTTGTGACCCAAAGACTATAAACTGTTGACTCGTATGTTATGCAAAATGTAACCTTTATTGATTCACTGAGAAATATAAAATACAAATATTCTTCTTTAATCTTAATGTACAGGTGGTGGGATTTTTTTTTTTTTTTTTTTTTTTTTTTGGAAAATTAAAATTATTACAATTTTTTTTCTGGCCAAATTGCTTTTATCGCACATCACGCAATGTACTGAAATGGTTGTGGTGGTTTGTTGTTGTTTTTTTATGTTATGGCCATGTCAAATTAGGTCTAGAAGGGTAATTTTCTTCCCTCTGGAACCTGACCTGGCTACTTCCAAAGCTTAACATTGGTTATCAGCACATTCTTTCCCAGTCCACCTTATTTCTCTGATTTTTTCCATTTCATAGCATCCACAAACTGACATTATTGTTTCGTCTAACCATGTTTCTATTACTAAAATCAGGGAAATATACAATGGCACTTCAATTCTGACAGAGACGTACGCTGTTGACCACTATAATTTTCTATATTTCTCTGACACCCCTCAACAGCCACTATCCAAATAACTGAAATTTTCCACGATTCTGAAATGAGAAGCATTCTTTATCTTTCATTCATAATTGTTTATGATTTGAGTTGTATAAAACCTGTTGAAATAGTTGTAGTCGATGCCGTTATTTGCCACCATTGAAGTATTTTTCTATGCAATATTGCGTGGCGATGGAAGCGACGGGTGGGCAAGAGTCTCCGAAAACGACGAGTCAGAAACATAAATTTTGCAACTAAAAAAAGAAAAAGATATTAAATAATTATCATTGCCCCATGGGTAGGCCTCAGAGATTATTATTTCATGAGATTCAAAACTCTTTTTATAGTAGTTAACGATACAAAAATTAAATAATAGCTTTTTTAATAAGTTAACAATCTCCATGATTTTTCTTGAAAATAAGCAATCCTTCAAATTAGTATGAATCAATTTGTTGACCAAAATCTGTTCCGTGACGACAATGACCAAAAGCACAATTTTAGATCATCACTTTCATCTCGTGAACTTTGATCTCATCTTTCTTGCTTTTTGAAGCGGGTTAGAGAAAGAAGATAACATCAAATTTATTTGTGGAGATCGTTTCGCATTACTTTTCTTCTGGTATACTGAGTCAGACCATGAAACAGGTTGGCGAATTTCAATTAATGTCCTTATAGATCAATTAACAATTTTTCATTGAAAAGTAGATGTTTTTTTTAAATACAAAAATTTAATGGACTATTCAAAGCAATCGCTGTTACGAATAGGGGTGAAATAGTATTAATTTTTGGACATTTTAATACATATGCCTCTTGGATCCCTATATGAATAAGGCATCGGTTTGCAACAAAACTTACGATCTACGGGTCTCAGATCTATGTCCATACAAGAGGAAGTCTGAAAATACAATTAGCAAATGGACAATAAGAAACTCAACAAGAAATTAAAATCAAAGATCGTAGCCTAAAATATTCGGTGAAGTATTTAAGGAACCGAAATAAAATAAATTCTTATTCCTTTTTTTTTTTTTCAATATATAACAAAATGTCTTGGCACATTTTAATAAGCAACATATTGTTCATATACTAAAAATTTAAGTACGTACTTCACCGAATAACATATTTCATGGTGTGAACTACCTTGTGTGAGAATGTCGATTCTGCATTCAGAGTGTAAATGCAGGTTTTATGGTCAAAAGTTGCGACAAACTGTCCATGGTATGATAAGACTGTGAGTGATCATCAGTTGGGCTGAAAGTTTGAATGAAATTAAATGTCAATATAGTGTGAAGAGTGCATCACTAAATATCAAATATAGACATGAAAAGTAGTTAAGTATCGATTATTTGAAAGAGTGGCGGCAACATACTGATTTTGTAGAAAAGTGCAAGATTAATCGGTCACATGCATCAAATGTCAAGACCTCTTTTTTTTGGTTTTTTTTTTGTTGTCTTTCTTGTTTTTATTTTACCTAAATGCAATGCTACGTAGAGGCTTTGTTTTTGAAAAAAAAATTTATTGTGTACAAATGTTAAAGTTTGCTTCAACAGAATGTAAAAATCCTCTAATGAGGTAAAAAAAAAAATCATTTGTATAAGTAAAAGTGTAAGTTATTTCAGTACCTGGGGTAATCTGTGTGATAATGTTTTGAGCAATCTCATCAGTAAGATTTATATAAATTATGACATAATTATATATGATTTATTAGTTCAGAATTGTAAACTCAGCATAAGTGTTCAAACTGCATCATCCAAATGTAGGTCTGGCTAGTAAGAGAGCAATAAAACTGCACGTTTTCCTAAGTATTGAGCCTACCCGCAATGATATTTCACTTCTTAAAAGGCTGTGTACCTGCAAGGGTCGTGGTCTAATATTAATTTGTTATAGACTGTTTAATAGTGTGTGAAGCAAATTATTGATTCGTGCCTTTGTTGCAGAGCTGCTGTGTGCAAACGCGTTATTGAATTTCTATGCAATATAAAGAAGAGGCAAACTATAAATAGTGAACGAAAAGAAGCAGCTCTTGATAATGTTACGAAAATCATTGAATGTAGACCACTAGGTAAGGATCAGCCCCGTACTTGTCAATTCTTCAACTAAACCCTACGTGGTAAAATGATAGGTTGTAGAAAATCCTTGAAAAGACATCGAAATACGCTTTGGGCGATGCTTCATTTTTTTTTTAATCCTCTAAAAAAATCGCCATTCATGTAAACAAAACTGTCGGTGTTATACAGGTTTTTCTATTATATGTTTGATGGAGATGAATCTTAAAACAAAAGTTGTTATTTTGTAAATTTTCGCTAGTAGTAAAATATATCAAATTTAGTACAATCTTGCGGCAGATGCTGGCGTAAATAAAACGTATGTTGCATATGAAAAATGTCAGTGTAAACAATTTAAATTTTGCAATTCATTCTTATGTTTTTATTTTGCTTTCCCATAAGATTGCCGTTATAATTAAATTTTGCATTGAGAATTAAATTCAAGGTCCTTTGTTTCGAATATTTTTCTCAGAGACTTAAGTTCATTGCTTGTTTTAATTTTCACGTCAAATTATCTCGTGGCATGCTCATTCCCTCACAAATAATTATAAAGAAGACTATTTCGCTTGATTTGATTTCAAGACGTCCATTGTCCACATCTTAAAATACCATTTCCTCGCTCCTTTTATTTTGGTTGCCGAAGAAAACGACAATTTTTTTTTCAGTTTTCATGACTGTTACTTTCTCATGTTATTACGTAAAGCGGCTCATTAATTTCTTCATTTCGGATTGGCCATCAATTCGTTTTTAATGGTTTGGGTTGAAAATTTATGTTAAAATCCGTTACTATCGACTCATGTTCTATTTGTCTTTTATTTTCTTCCTTTCAATTGTTTTGATGGTTGTTAAAGCCATTTTCCTTTGCAAAAAAATTCACCGATTTTAGTTGATTAAATGTTTTATCGTTTTGCGATGAGTTCTTGTTGCTCATTCAAAGTGATATGAAGAAAACTGTTTTAAGTATATGTGCTAGGTTAGTTCAATCTATGATCTCCTTTGTCATCTTCAAATTTATATTTTTTGATTATTTTTTATCATATTTTTAGAGCCTGCAGTATCAACATCTAAATAAAATTCAAGGTAGACCCTCAATGAAGGAAAGAAGGAAATCTATATAATTGTTAGGATTGTCTACTGATAAATATAAATATGGGGAATTATCTATTTCTGTACTTTCCAAGTCTATTTTTAGACCCTTTCCAACGCATATTAGAAATCTGTGAATTACCTGCTTTGCGGGGATTCATAGTTGCGCATTACTTTATTCAAAGGTAAATATTCTTATTTTATGCTGCATTCGACATTGTTTATGAATACATGTGTGAATTAGTGATGTTGTTCTCTTTAAATGATGTCAATGTGCTCATCTCTTCAGATGATCATTATATTTAGGTGCTTCCTTTTACAGCGCTTTATGTTCTTATGCCTCTAAAAGGGAAGAGAGGATATGTAACCAATAGAATGCCTTCCGTTTTTTGTTGGTTTTTTTTCTAGGGGGGGGGGGTGGCAGTCGTTGCGTCCATTTCTAAGAGGGAGAAGAGAGAGAGAGAGAGAGAGAGAGAGAGAGAGAGAGAGAGAGAGAGAGAGAGAGAGAGAGAGAAACCAAATGGTTAAAAGTAACGCGATGCAATTATGCCCAGAGAAAGAGTGAGTGAGAGAAGGAGAGAGAGAGACAGAGAGAGAGAGAGAGACAGAGAGAGAGAGAGAGACAGAGAGAGAAGGAGAAGAGAAACTTGATTATTCTCGATAAGATGAAAGTTATTTCAAACGTCTTTGTGCGTTTGTTTTTCCGGTTTTCAGTTTTAATGTGTTTTGTGCCCTATTTTTTTTCCTTTCTATTTTTGAGGGCTTGATGAGAAATAGATTGCGTATAGTCAATTTTAAAGTACAACGAGCACATATTTTAAGTTTATGCTGAAATGCAAAAGATGCTTGAATTTGTGTACAAAAGAATGATGAGGAAATTGCAGTAGTTCAGTCAGAAAGGATTTATTGTAAAGATCTATGTTTTGCTTTAATATCCCCAAAGACGAAAATAAAAATAATATGTGCTTGGAGCAATCACAATTACCTTGAATCTATTTTCTTTTTTTATGTCTTTTACTTTTTTGTGAAATGTTAACGTGTAGATTATTTGTTCTCATCATGAAAAAAAGTAAATAAAGAGATTCTTCGGCACCTCTAATATGCTTTCTTGTTTGCTAATTGTTAAAATTCTATGCTGAGAATGTGCCAATCTGTTCCACCTGGATTATTTGAATATTAATGTATTCCATGCCTATTTTCACGCCTTGTTCCTCACCGGCGAAGCCAGCTATTGGACTCAAGTTGTGGACAGGGATCGAAAACGCATCTCGGAACCGATATTATCTGATTCTCATCTCTTATTTTTCAAAAGTACTCACGGGCGTGTTCATTGTTTGATGAATATGATCGTAGCATTTGAATAACTGTGTGGAGAAAATATTGCTGGTTGTGCAAAACCCTGTAAACCTATAATTACAATGATTATCGTCCCAGAGATTCTTTAAAAAAGAACTTTGAGCTGAATACTATAGCTGTTCCTATTAAATTTTACAACAACAACAACAACAACAGTTACTACTACTACTACTGCTGCTACTACTACTTCTACTACTACTACTACTACTACTACTACTACTACTACTACTACTACTACTACTACTACTGCTGCTGCTACTACTACTACTACTTCTACTACTATTACTGCTGCTGCTACTACGACTACTACTACTACTACTACTACTACTACTACTACTACTACTACTACTACTACTACTACTACTACTACTACTTTTATTACTACAACAACAACAACAACAACAACAACCTCTACCACTACTATTACTTCTACTACTACTACTACTACTACTACTACTACTACTACTACTACTACTACTACTACTACTACTACTACTACTACTACTACTACTACTACTACTACTACTACTACTACTACTACTACTACTACTACTTCTACTGCTGCCACAAAAATTTCTTTTCCAAATAATAATGCAAAAAAATGGTAATAGTTATTAAAATTTAAAAACAAAATTGAAATATTTACAATATGTAAAAAAAAAAAGAAAATAACAATAATCATAAAGATAGCATAAAAACTTAATAAGCCGACTGTTGCAGTTTCTGAAACTATCTTCTGTTGCCTGTTCCCTCCTTATTAGACTGCGTGCCACTCCGAAATCAACTGCTACATTAAAGTATTGTATTACGTGCAACAATAATGCTACATGATATATAACATACATTGAGACTAGAAGTGGAGGCGCAGTCATTGTGAGCAACGTAATACAGACTGTCTTCTGAGAATACAATAAGCATGGGAAATGTAATGTGAGGCCTGTCAATCAATCATCTAATACTTCATAGGCTTACCAGGTAGCATTCCCAGCCATATTTGCGATAAAAAAAGATTGGATTGTGAATATGAAAAGAAGACCTTGGGGTAAGGAAAATTAAGTCGCACTGAATTTTTTCACAATTTAGCATGCTGAAAGAATATAATAAAATCTAGCAGGTTTACGTTTAATACAGTAATGTTAGCTAAAATTCACTAAGTATCTACAGCTGTGTCGTTAAATCTAGACGGCAAAGGATGAGGCTTAGTTTATATTCAACTCTCAACGTCAATGGAGATATCTGCAGACATATTATCATCTTATCTAAAACCTTAGTTACTTTTTTATTCTATTTTTTTTTAAAGAATGGAGATTGATAAATGTAACGATTTTTCCCTTTGATTAGTTGCCATTCAATATGGGCATGGTATCACATCTTCATAAAATCAGCTGATAATAATAGCAGGTATTAACCGAGTGGAGGTCAAGAAGTCCTTGGTCTGAGTAGGAAGGAATAATGGTTGTCAGCCTTTGGATCTTAACTTTGAAACGCGAGATGCAAATTGGAAAATTCCAATGATAATTAGGCTCTTTTAAGCGCGTTTATTTAAACCAAAGTAAAAAATCGTTTGTTTTCCTTCGCTTAAGTTGCGCTATGGAGCCGGTCGAATATCGCTTCGTTATTAGGTTTTTAAACTTGCATTGAAAATCCCCCTCTCATATTTTTCAGGAAAAGGTTCAAAATGTCCTTGATATAATTCTGCGACGTACTGGGTAAGAAAATTCAAATCTGGGTTCATATCGGTGGAGGGTGAATCTTGAAGGGCGCCAATCTTGTGGTAACTAAAGATAGGTTAACCATAGTGAAAAAAATATTTCTTCTTAATCGACAAATAAATTGTAACAGCTCAAAGTGAGACTGGAATCAGTGTAGGGTCAATTAAACTGATTCTTCATAACCATCTCAACATGAACATGGTTTCTGCAAGGTGGATACCTTGAACAGGAAGAAGCAGCAGAGGGTTGGGTCCTGCAAAACTTTCCTTCAAATGAAGTCAATTGACATAATATATTTCTTTCAAAACATGAATGGACGGTTTTGACCCAAAACAAAGTCCTACATGCAATGGAAAACACATTCTTCTCCATCACCAAAAAAAGACAAAGGTGACACCATCAAGTGAAAAGATCATATTGTCGTGTTTCTTGGACTGTGGAGCTTTTAGTATGACTAATGACTTGAAAAAAGCACAAACCGTTTAAGGAGACTAATACTCGGGTTTGCTGATAAAATTGTGTTCCGAATCGGTTAGAAAAAAATCTAGGAAAACTCAGGAAAGGAATCCGACCTTTGCATGGCAAAACCCTTGCGCACAGAACACAACAAGCAGTTCAGACAGCAGAAAAGTGCCGCTTTGAAATCCTGCCACATCCAGCTTATTCACCTAACTTAGCCCCCTTAATCTTTTTTCTCTTCCGTAATCTCAAAAAATCCCTGAAAGAACGCTGTTTCCATGACGACTCCATTGACGCTGTTGAAGACTGGTCAAGGGCCCATTCTTGGTCATTTTACTCTCAAGGACTTATGAAGGTCAAAGAAAGATGGCAGGTACGTGTTATTCTTTAAGGTGACTATGTAAAGGAATAAAAGAATGTGTGCCAAATTACAAAGCTCTATCTTTGTTGCTTCATATCTAGACCAAAAACTTCTTTCTCCCCTTTGGTGCAAATTGCATATTTTTTGCACTGGAAAATAAGAGCGAAAAAAAAAATCAACATAAAACAGTGACATCAAATTAGAACGCTTTTCTGAACTTCTACAACGAAGGCTTTTTCCTCAAGTGGAAACCCTAATCAATATTGCTTATGATGATATTTTTTTTCAGCTCCTCCTAGCCCGAATAGAGCTAGTCAGGGATTCAGAAAAGGCATGGTATTACCTTTTCGTGAGGGCAGTTAATCTAACGCTAAGGCCAATATATATATATATTTTTTAAAACATTTTATTATTATCTGTTTCATTTCACTTTTAAACAGCGTTAGGATGTAATTGTTATAGATAATATAAATTGCACTCAAATGCTCGCCGTCCTTTTTTTTGCGCATAGCGTTGAAGAGTAATCAGCCTATTTTATAATTTCCCCAAGCTTTTTTTTTTTTTTTTTTTTTTTTTGATTTTTCAGAACAATTATTAAAAAAACTATAAATTTCCGCCATTTTTGTTATTTGTACTAAGAATACTGATGGCAATGAACTGTAAATAGGATTGAAATTATGGTTATGGAATTTCACAAAAATAGCAAACTATTCTTATTATGAGCAATAATTTTTTAAACTCTTATACCCTACCTATTAGGTAGTGAGAAAGTAAATTTTATTCTTGCGGAGCATTTATTCTATGCTTTATTTGTTCGCACTGCCGATAACAATATTTATCTGCGCAGCTTTACAATCTGAGTTTCGAGTCTGAGCCTCGTCTGATGAGTTCCTACACGCCTCAGATCCCAATAAGTTTATTCAGAAATAAAAAGAGTGAAAGTGTGTATCCACCCTACTTATAAGAAACTCGGGCCTTACGGTCTGTATTAATGGGTCCTTTTGTCAACGCGAAATCATCCTTTCAAAATATGTGTTATTAAATGGAAGAGCAGAAAAAAAAGTCGAGATAGGCCTATAGCCCACACCGTTTTTGTTTGTTTTTTTCTCATAATCAAACATACAGAGTGCAGAGTACGACAGCTGAGCTATTAAGTCAGAATCTCACATTTGCTCCTTACAAGAACAACACATCATAATACTTTTATGTACCGGGTACCCAACACTACTCGACATTTACTACTCAAACGTTATAGCTCCAAGTCATTAAATACGAGTATTGTAAATAAAATAATTTTTCACGCTCTATTGAAATAAATAATGAAATAATTCGATTATGCGCTATAGAGTATCGTGTTCTTTCATTTGTACTTATGCACCGAATTTTAATATTTATCTATTAGATTTTTCTAGCGATCTAATAAATTGAACAAAAACAGAGCAGTGGAAAAGTGCATTCTTGGAGTTGTTGCTTTTTTTTAATCTGTGCCGATTCTATAATAACTGATTAACGCTTGAAAAACGAAAACTATTAATAGCAAACAAATGAAGTTTATGATTTTCTTAATGTTGCAGAGGTAATAGTTGATGAGAGTGCAGAAATCACTGAAGCTCAACACAGGTTATCGATCACAAAGACAAATTGAAGACCGGATTCTAATTATCTTTAAATAATCTAACTTTTGAATAAAAAGAAACTTGACATTTACGTTTAAATCGATTATACATTCAAATCCAATCAAGACAACAGTTACATGTCTTCGAGCTTAGAACGTTAGAAAATTGGCTCTACTTTATTAATTGGAAATTTTTAACCTAAACATCGCTTTCACGGATCGTTGTTTCTTTAATTTTATAGTTTTGAGTTTGCTTGAGGATGAAGAAAGTTTTTAACGGAATATTTTGGACCTGGCTTGCAAATATAATAAAAAGAAACAAAAAAAAAAAAAAAAGGAAGGAAAAAAATACTGAAAAAATGTGACGAGCAATATGGTTGTTAACCGATATTTTCTTTTTCCAGCGGCTGTGTTCCTATTGGAACACGTTACATTGTGAAATTAACAGGAAACATTGATTTCAGTTGAGTTGGCAAGAAAGCTCTCGAAGTCCACTGGATGAATTGAAAAAGAACCGATGATAAAAGTTTCCGTTGCTGAAATCGGCTGACATGGAATAACAAATCTACCCTTCACGATAAGCTGATGCGATGGTTTAATTCTTTATTGATTTTTATAATTATTTTAAACCAATAAATCATGGTTCGACGTACAAAATAAATGGAAAGGCAACATTCTCAGTATATTTATGATATAAAATAGTTTCCCGTCTAGATGACATAATAAAGGTGGAAAAAAATGCACTAAACTGAGATTTACAATGCATAAAGAAACACCTGAGATGTTGAAAGGTCTTTAAAATTGTGAGATAAAAATATTCTTCGATATCATCACGAGATATTAATCCACAAAATGAGGTCCTTTAAGTTTCTAACACGAATTTATTAAATTATTTCTTTACTCTTTTTTTTTTTTTTTGGGGGGGGGGTGAGGGGGGGGGTATATATTATTTAAGCCATTACAGACCATTTGGCCTCTTGGTTGTATGGCCTTTCAAAGCAACCTCCTTGCTAGCAATCCATTTGAATCCCTCATGTCCCTCACACTTAATGTCATAGGATTTTAAAAAATACCGACATTAGATTTTCAAATAAGTGATTCGCGGTCAGCATGTGGAAAAAGTCCAATCACCCAAACATACGAAAAGCAGAGAAGCCAACGAGGCACTTTGAAAACTTTAAAATTGCTAGTCATATCAGGCAAATTTATTTCATCCGTACGGGAAAAAAATCGCTATAGCTTCAACTTCAGGGGAAAGTGATTCACTGTTTCGCATCTGTCTTGACTAACAGATGCGGCTATAAATATCAAAAGGTATATTATGATCCACTTTCAACGACCATCTTTATCAGTAAAACTATAGTCTATATCGTTGCCTCCCAGGTAGAGAAAGGTATTGCTCTAAATAATATGTGACGTGAAGGATGGCTGTGGCTGGGCACACGTAAATCTATTTTCACAACGCCGTAGAAGAACAAATATACTGAAGACTAACCTTGCGTAGATATCGAATTATCGATAGAATGAGATGAGCAGGCTATTGGCGGACTTTGCTTTCCATATTGCGCTGGGGTGAATTTTCTGTTCAACATAAAAGTAGGGCAAGATAACAATTGCCACGTATCCGTTTCTCTTGACAACTTCAGAGCTCTGTGAAAATAAGAGAGCTATAAATTTATTTTAATCATTTACACGGCTAAGTGGCGTCTTTGACCAGGCGGTAAGAGTTCAGATTTGAGATTGGGGATATCCGGGATTCGAATCTTGGCGAAACCTAAATTCGGCGGTTTGCATTTGGGAATATGCTTAAGTTAAGTTTCCTTTCTTTTGGCTTCTTGATTAAGCTAAAGGTGTTTCCTTCAACAGACCATAGCTCTGTGCAAGGCTTGAACTACTGAAATCATGGATTCGAATCCTTGGGGAATTTAGATTTGGTATTATGTCCTCATGGAGAGCACCGTAAAAGATACTTTCTTAAAAACGGGGACGAGATGCAGATGAGAGTGCTCAATCTAAAAATTATTTGGAAATGCCGAAAGTCATATTTTGAGTAGCCTTTATACCGTGCCTATATTAAAATACCTTATGAAAAGTATCCCTAACTTGGCATTTATGATAATATGACAATATGAAAAATAAGTAGTAGTAGTAGTAGTAGTAGTAGTAGTAGTAGTAGTAGTAGTAGTAGTAGTAGTAGTAGTAGTAGTAGTAGTAGTAGTAGTAGTAGTAGTAGTAGTAGTAGTAGTAGTAGTAGTAGTAGCAGAAGTAGTCGCAGTAGTGCTAGTAATAATATTAATGGTAATAAAAATAGTAATAATGTAAATTTTACAATACCAATATAGGCATTAACTAAGCAAAGTATGTTCTTCAAAACAATGTTAGGAAACTTAAATTTTCTTAGAGTTCAGTCAAAGAAGTGCTGGTCTGATATGGAAGAGATCCTGATCAGATTCCGAGTTGGTAAGATTTAAATCATTAACCCAGTCCTATCCTCAGCTTTGATACAAAGCCGCCATAGACGTAAAAATTTTTTTTTCCGGAAAATTTATGAAACTCTCGGCAACTATAATATCATGTACTAACGGACTGGTAGCTCGCAACTAAAGCTGAACGCTGTTTGACTTGTTAACTACTTTCACTTCCTTTTGTTTGCGAAAGAAAAAGTCGATTGAAGGAAAAGGAAAAAATTTCTCAAAAAAAAAAACAAAAAAAAAACACCTAAAACCCCCGCTGATGCCATTCTCTTTTGACAAATAAATTGAAACTAAAAACATGTTGGAAACCTGTAACTACATCTGAACTAACAATATTGCTCATACTTCAAGAAATCTATCTTTCCCATTTCCTGCTAAACCCATTTGATCTATTATGCGGGCTAAAAACAATAGTATTTACATAGTTTATCATTTTTATGAAAATATTTGCATGCTTGGTTACGTCTCAGCAACTTTTAAAAATATAAAGAAATAAATTGGAACATTGCTAACTCTTAAACGAATCGATTTAAAGTAACTCAGATGGCATTACTGATCGATACTCGGATAGAAAGTATATCATAAAACTTTAAAATCAAATTCATTGGATGTTTTAGGGCGTTACAGAGCGAGTTAGAAACGTAGTTCTCACCGAGAGTAAATAGCAATTAAATCCGTGAGATGGAATCGAAGTAATACCAATACACATCTAACGAGCCTACCAATCCCAAACCGATACGTGTTGCATTCATTTTTTATACTGATTTTATCCTTTTCTCATAAACATTTTATATACCAGTGATATTGATCGGGTGTTTTTATTGTTTATTGGTTTGCAAGTTAGCTGAATGCTCTATCCTCTGAAAAGCATTCTGCCTATATGTCTCTTACTTCAATAAAATAATTTTCACTGCTCGCCAAACGTTGAAGAGGAAATGGAATTTTGAAGAGAGAGTAATCTTCGTCGAGTAACCTTCGATCGTGTGAAGCAAACAATGATATTATGTAAAAGGAGAATCTATGGACTGAATTAGGGAATTTCAAATTTGTTGCAGCAAATAGGAAGATAATTAAAAGATTCGTCTTAGGTTAAGGTTTTTCTCCTAGATCTATGTTAATTCGAGTGCATATGGTGCCTCTTTATGTCCAAATCTTCCTTTGGTTCATCATTAGAGAAAAAGTTTGCTGAAGTAGTTGAATAGTTAATTTCTTTAAGCCCAGTTGAGGAAAAGTAACTTCATATTGGTAGATAGCTGGCGAATGGATTGATGGAGAACTAGTTTGGTTGGTGCTTTAATTGTGTATTAAAGAGATTTCGCTTAATTTATGAAATCTTTGAACTTTTATGAAGCACAGAGCAAACTTTCAAGATACAGAGTAAAACAAGACTAAATAGATAATAACGCATACTAATTTACATGTGTTTTGAACCGCAACGAAAAGGCCACTGGGTAAATTCTCCATCAGTCTCCCTGTGCTTTGTGGTCATATCTTTTTCAAAACGCATAAAGCAACCCTGATTTTGATGGGCGATCAGCTCCAAATTGTTTAGGACACACAGCAATGCTCTCTCTCTCTCTCTCTCTCTCTCTCTCTCTCTCTCTCTCTCTCTCTCTCTCTCTCTCTCTCTCTCTCTCTCTCTCTCTCTCTCTCTCTCTCTCTCTCTCTCTCTCTCTCTCTCTCTCTCTCTCTCTCTCTCTCTCTCTCTCTCTCTCTCTCTCTCTCTCTCTCTCTCTCTCTCTCTTTTCCTCCTCCTCTATTCCTATGTCTCTATGTTTTGCTCTCTTGGCCTTTTCTCTGTTTCTCGTACCTTTACTCTATCTTCTTTTTTGTTCTATTTTGTAAAACTACGTTTCCTTATTCTGTTTTACTGTATTTCTAACATCTCTAAAAATCGCTCCAGATAGGCTTGTCTCTTGTTTACGTCTACTCTAATGCTGCGGTTGTCTTTGTTGCTTTTGGATTAATTGCTGATTAGTTCTTGTGTTTCTATATTGGTTAGAAAAAAAAAAGAAAATAACAAGCAAGATGATAATAACCAAAAACTTTTTATTTACAAGAAAGACAACTGTTCACTTTGTAGAAGATGTCTTTACTTAGCTTACCTCCCTTTGTCTTTTTCATCTCATGAAGAAGATATATCAGAATCGATTCTTTCTAAGGATCAAGCTGAGTAGCCGAAATAAGCAAACTTCTGCAATAAGTATAAAGGTAAGCTTTATCACTCAGTCATTTTGCAGAATTAGGACAGACAGAGAAATTTTGTTGTTGTGACGGCCTGTTGGTTGAATCAAAAGTGCGATATGAATACAATTCTGTCCTAACCATGATTAAAAGTTACAATAAATAGATCGCTTTAACCCTTAATGTGACTTTTATATAAGGAGGCCTCTGGTCAGAACATAATCGTGAGGGCAAATGGATAAAAATGAACAGTAAAAAAATATATAAAACAATCACCAGCTTGAACTCAAGGACAATGAACTAAGTAAACACAATTTTATTTGATATAGAAGATGTTTCGCTTTAGTAGCTTCGTCAGTAATGATACAAAAACATTGTATAGAATACAAAAATGAAAGAATAGTTATGAGCTTCAATGAAATGCTAGATACTGCAGTTTAAAACAGTGTTTGCGAAATTTGAGTATAGAATAATATGTTTAGAATTTTTCATTAATGTTTCTAGAACATAAAGAAATCAATACTAGACGAACAAAACAAATCCACACTCTTTGCATAAGATTGTTCAAGAAAATATGGGAACGTTAAACGTAACATAGAATAAAGCCTTCAGTAGGCATAAAGCTTTTCCATATTATAATTATCAATTCTTTAGAAATTGGCCAGTATTGACTTTATCCCTACAAATTAACTAAAAAACAGACTATCACAACAACCCAAGAAGTCAAGTGTCTCAAAACCAGTTCTATAGAGCAAAATGTCGAAGTTTTGCATTTTTAAGGCATTTGAAAATAGTCCAATCCCTTGTTACCTTACAATTTAAGAAAAAAAAATAACAACAGAAAATTTAACATCGCAGAGAATACCTAGTTTAGTGCATTTTTCATCTCTGAGAAGTTCAGTTTTAATGTTTTGTTCTAAAGATCGAAAGCCTATAATGTTATACCGACGATATGTTTCTCATTTGTGCTGTGCGCCAGAGATCACCATTCTCCAAAAAGCTCCATGAAACATCACCTACG
>JAWDGP010004190.1:840000-845000 GCA_033675545.1 Elysia crispata
TGCTGCTGCTGCTCCTTCTCCTTCTTCTTCTCCTTCTTCTTCTTCTTCTTTTTCTTCTTCTTCTTCTTCTTCTTCTTCTTCTTCTTCTTCTTCTTCTTCTTCTTCTTCTTCTTCTTCTTCTTCTTCTTCTTCTTCTTCTTCTTCTTCTTCTTCTTCTTCTTCTTCTTCATTCATTCATTCATTCAACTATCAGCTTGCACGGGTTAATTTCTCTGCTGCGCATCTTAAACTACAGCCTCAATTATTTCCGCTTTTATTTTCTATCTTCACTTAAAAATTATTAAACCTATCAGTTCTGTGATTAAGATCAAAAGTGCAGAAAGTGCAGTCAAATATTATATGTTGTTTTTGCTTCTCCCCACCCCTTCCCTTGTTCTCTGGTAAAAACGGGCCAAAATAGTTTCATTGTTTCCCAGAAAGCTTCATCGAAATTCATTTACAGAAATTTCTTTTCATCAAACTATTTTGAAGATTGATAGTGTATCAAGTGGCAGAGATGGTTGTGCAAGTATAATTAATTGTAAAAGTAGAGAGTAAAAAAAAAGGTGGAGGAAGAGAGAGAGAGAGAGAGAGAGAGAGAGAGAGAGAGAGAGAGAGAGAGAGAGAGAGAGAGAGAGAAAGACAGACAGACAGACAGACAGACAGACAGACAGAGTGAAACAGAGAGAGACAGACTGAGAGAGAATGTGTGTCTGTGTGTTTGAGAGAGAAAGAGAGATAGAGAGAGAGACACACACACAGAGAGACAGACAGACAGAGTGAGACAGACAGAGAGAGTGTGTGTGTTTTTGAGAGAGAGAGAAAGATAGACAGAGAGAGAGAGAGGGAGAGAGAGAGAGAGAGAGAGAGAGAGAGAGAGAGAGAGAGAGAGAGAGAGAGAGAGAGAGAGAGAGAGAGAGAAGGAGGGGGGGAGGCAGGGAGCAAGATATAAGTCAAAACTCTTGAGCTTGCCTCTTACAAACATTAAAACTATTTGGAGCCCAACGAACCCGTAGAGCGCTGCAACAGATTGCGCTTATCTGTGTTGGTTTATTAACTTTTCCTTTTTTTATCATTTTAGTCGACGTCAACCCGTGAGCATGGGACACGAAGGGTCGATAAAACATAAGCTTTCAATAATCTCATCAGAATCAATTCTGAATTTTTTCCCAGCTTTTACATTGAAATGTATCCATTTGAGCTGAGTGTGTTTCTGAAAAATTGTAATCCTCTTTTAAACATCGCAAACATTACATTTGTATCAAATGTTAAAAGCAAAGCTGTTTTTTTTTTTTCTTAAACTGTTATGACTGCCTTATGACATATTAATTTTATTGCTGCTACCAATACAAAAAGACCAATTACTTTACACTACTACTACTACTACTACTACTACTACTACTACTACTACTACTACTACTACTACTACTACTACTACTACTACTACTACTACTACTACTACTACTACTACTACTACTACTACTACTACTACTACTACTTCTCCTCCTCCTCCTCCTCCTACTACTACTACTACTACTACTACTACTACTACTACTACTTCTCCTCCTCCTCCTCCTACTACTACTACTACTATTACTACTACTGCTACTACTACTGCTGCTACTGCTGCTACTACTACTACTACTACTACTACTACTGTTTCTCCTCCTCCTCCTCCTCCTCCTTCTACTACTACTACTACTACTACTACTACTACTACTACTACTACTACTACTACTACTACTACTACTACTACTACTACTACTACTACTACTACTACTACTACTACTACTACTACTACATTAACTACTAATACTACCACTACTACTGCTGCTGCTACTGTCACTACTACGACACGACTACTATTGATACTGCTGCTGTTGTTGCTGCTGCTGCTGCTGTTACTACTACGACTACGACTACTATTGATACTGCTTCTGTTGTTGTTGCTGCTGCTGCTACTTCTGCTTCTACCATCACCACCACCACCACCACCACCTCTACTATTACAACTTCAAATCCAGTTATCTTGTATTAGTTCTATTTTAATGAAAAATATAAACAAACTATAAACATACTGTTTAAAACACCAGGGCCTCATCATTAAGATTATGATGCGAAAGCAATACAGCTCCTTTTAAAACACCATGCGTCTCATTTTTACGCACCGCGTGGCAGTAATACTCGGCATCTCGTTACAGACACAGTGTTTCAACAGCTTTGAAAGCAGTGTAAATAAAGTTAAAACAAAATAAAAGTCTTTGAATTGAAATGCACACGGTGTATAGGCTCCTTCAGAAAGTGTCCTATTTTGAACGAGTTTGGTGATGTTCCATACCGGTTGCAGCACTTCTATTATTTTCCAGGTAAATCGGACCGCCCCCCCCCCTCTCTCTCTCTCTCTCTCTCTCTCTCTCTCTCTCTCTCTCTCTCTCTCTTCCTTTCTCCACATCTGCTTATAAATGACATAAACCAAAAGCACACAGCGTTGTGTTATTTTGTCGTCCTATGTAAAGCTGGCCTCGTGGATGTAGAAATGACACTAGATTTGACAATAATCAGGAAAGTAAAAATGAAATCAATTTCGCCCTTTTAGAAGCTTGTTTGCCAGATGTATCTAAATGTAGATATGTCGTAAAGTTTGCAAGGTTTTCAGGTATGGATTTACTGTGATATATTCATTTGGTTCTGTGTCGGCAATATTAGCTAGATCTATCCTACATCGAGTTGCCAAACAAATAATTTTTGATGATGGAATTTAGCGTATGATATTCTAGAGTTCCATCGAAAGTCATTAATTTGTTTTCATAAAGAAAGACAATTCGAGGAAGGAGAACACGTCGTATTTTGTATGCGATTAAAATATTCTATGGGCCTTCTTTATTACTAGTGCTTTAGAAAGTCATGTAAAATAGCTTTTCGGCGTCAGTAAACTAATGCTTTCGGCATACACTACAATACACCCTCTATTAAATTAATACAGACCAGTCTTTATAATCTTATAAGCCGAAAATATGAATAAGAATAGAGATGAACTGACGGCTTGGTATATTATTATGACTACAAGATAGCGTTGCCATGAATTAAGCACTGATTTAATTATTTTAAGTTAGCCTTGTTAAAGTAATGATAAATTATTTAGCTAATCAGTTACAAGAATTAGCGTCTGAAACCAACTATTGCATTGTTCCTCACTCTTTTGTTTAAAGCTTTTTATTATTAAAGAAGCCATAGTTTCAATTAATCTTGAACAGCCAATGTGGATTGCCGATTCATTCGTAGACTTTCAACGTTTCAGGTCTACGTCCATCAAATAAAACAATAACCCAAAGACGAATTTCTCGGATTTCGGTTCAGCCGCATAACGATTTTTTTCTCTCTGTAGCTTCTCTAAGTTCAATCCATATGTAGTATATTTTTTTCTTCTTTGAGTAAAGTATAGAGCTATGTTTAGCATGTTTGGCAAATAGCTCGATTTAAGCTTAGACCTGTACGGTGCGACACCACAATACACCTTTGAAATCCTCTTTCAGGCGTGTTGCACTTGGACGGCAATCGATCGCAAAAGCAGAAAGACTGAGGAAGGTTGCCAAACTCCGGTCCTTGTAATGCACGTCCAACATTAGAGAAGAAAAAAAATAGAAAAGTTATTGGAGTATGAAGACAGTGGTCAAATTGATATCGCTTGGTGACATGAAGCGAATATTTAATAGAAATCGATTTTGTGATGACTGCTGTTCTTATCGTTCATAAGTTTTTTTTTAAGGACGACCAAGCAATCTTGCTGTGACAGTCACTAACTATCTGTAATATAAAATGAGTTATTGTCACCGTTTAGATGGTTGCTAAACAAGGATAATATCCATGCAAAAACTTTGATTATCTCTCATTATGATGTTGAAAATCAACAACTAGAAAGTGTTGAGGCGCAAGTGGTAATTCTTGTTCACTTTCGGAATATATTTTTATTTTACCGTATAAATCAGGGAATATATTATGCTTAGATAAAAATGTTACAAGTGAAGAGATAGATAATGATACATAGATGAGGTGATAATTTTATACTGATACTTGTAGATAGGTACATGTAGCTAGAAAGAAAGACAGTCTGAGAGATAGATAGATGGATGGATAGATAGATAGATAGAAAGATAGATAGATAGAAAGATAGATAGATAGATAGATAGATAGATAGAAAGATAGATAGATAGATAGATAGATAGATAGATAGATAGATAGATAGATAGATAGATAGATAGATAGATAGATAGATAGATAGATAGATAGATAGATAAGTAAACGAATAGTGAAATGATTTACACAGCACTTGATATAATTGATAATCTTATTTGTGTTCTTATCTTCGCCAGTGGAGAGAATGAATATTAAGAATGAGTCAGATTTAATGAAGGAATGGAAGGATGGTTACGTGACAGGATTTTTTTAAATTGAAGAATGAGGCATCAGCAGGTTTCATCTCTTTCAAAACGAATGAGTATAGACGAATAATAGAATGAAATAAACATGTTGCATCTTTCCAGCTAGAGTTCTAGATCTAACACCCGCGACGGTGATACATCCAGTAGACCTTAAATGCCAAAGAATGTCGTTTACGGTAAGCGTTGTAAGCAAGTGCCGGAAAACTTCCTTCATAACAATGATAATAAAGTTATACGGCTGAGCTCATCATGCATAAAATAGGCCTAATTGGTCATATGATAAAGTTATTTAACAAGGTCAGCTAACACGTAATCAGTGGTTGAGCGCTTCAGCTAAAGTTTTACTTGTAGTAGCGTCCTGTGTAGTGGCAGTGTTTGCCCCCTTTTTTCCCTCTCTATGGCGGATTGCCTACAAAAGTGCGTAATGTCACATTAGGTAGGTAGATGGTAAATAATTATAAGTTGAATGTGGATAGATAATAATAATTATATCATTGTATACTAGCGATAAATTTTGCCTTGAACACTTGTACTGTAGAGAATGTGAGCTAAAGTCTAATAAAGTCTAATAAAGTCTAATAA
>JAWDGP010004190.1:850000-895000 GCA_033675545.1 Elysia crispata
TCGCACATTTGAGTTCACTGCTCCACAATAATACGCACCACCTCTTTAAGCACCCAAATCTATTCATTGCTTGTAGAAAGTTTCTTAATTACATCGTTTTACTTATTTTCATTCGCGGCCCATAATTATAGCAGTGTAAACGTCTTTACAACTTAAATGGCAAACTTCTTTGACCACTTGTTTGACAGCGTCCTGTGTTCAACATGCAGCTTTCTCCGTTGATGGAACTGAGCATTTATTTTATTATATATCCGCTCTGCGCTTACGTTTTTTTCGATCTACTATTCAGTCGTGTGTTTAACATCGATACATTGTACATTTTGACGGACTCTTGACCAGCCTACCCTCGGGGTCTACACCCAGGAGAGAAGAAATCAAGAATCAACAAAATTTTTCTTGTATACTGATGAAGATTTATTTCTAATTTGTTAACACTGTAAAGTGATTGTTATAAAGATTAAAAATTTATCGCACGAAACTTCTTGATCTAGAAAAGAAACAATTACTTCAATGATTCAAGTACATAGCATTCCTCTACCCTTTTTTTAACGAATCAAATATTACTAAATAACTAAGCTGGATCGTGTAATATTGCGGAGTAATTATCATGATGGGTATAGAAAGAAAATCTGTTTTTTCCCCCTTGTTTTTTTTTTTTTGCACTGATCAAGATAACAACAAATGTTCGAATGTGATTGCAAAATTTTAATTCATTTTCTTACGTTTGCGCTTGCCAATAAACAAGTACATGTTTCAATACCTTGATTTTGATAAGTATTGATTTTGGAACAAAAAAAAAAAGATAATCCTAAGGTTAGAACAGTATGAAAAGCATCGAACAAATGAAAAATAATTTTTCTTTCTTTCCGTTTCAAGAGGGGCAGCTACGCCATATTTCTAGACTCAAATAAATTGCACATCGTGGCACATGTCCTTGATACACGGAAGTGACGCCAGTCGCCAGTCTTCTACAATCTTACAGGCTCTAGAGAGGACAATTAAAACGGGAATGTCAAGATGTTACGGCGACGACTCGACTGTAATTGAAACAAAGAAGTTCATTGGTCGCTTTTTTTCTTTGATCGCTCGTAACCGAACGCCGACGGCACGGATCCACTTACGACTGGGTACCATTTTTTCCGTTTTGGACTATTCAAGTGCACCTGAAAAAAAAATCTGGTTGATGAACCGATTTTTAAGTTATGAATGAAAGATGTTCACTGTATCCTCCGCTAGCTTAATGAGTGGCTCTTAAGTGTTGACTCTAATCCGTCGTTGTTACTGATTGTACTTTGTTCCTCACAGTTTAGCCTTTTTGCTGATTGATAAAAAAAAGCTCTTGAATTTTTTTTCCTTCCTTGCTTTTTTTTATGTCGTCCCAATTATTTGTCCAGTTTGTAACTTTCTTTTTAAGGACAGATGAAAAATTAATGAAAGTATGTGAGAAAGAAGGGGGAAGAGAGAGAGAGAGAGAGAGAGAGAGAGAGAGAGAGAGAGAGAGAGAGAGAGAGAGAGAGAGAGAGAGAGTTAGCGAGAGACAGACAGACAGAGAGAGACAGAGAGACAGAGAGAATGGGTGAGTGAGGTGTGAAAGAAAGAAAAACAAAGCGATAGGGTCATAATTATTTTACAGATCCTGTTTTACCTACAAAATGTGCTTTGGTTGCGCTTGCTATTAATCCTACATTTCTTTCCTTAGTCAAAGTCCCCTCTTTACTAATACAATATTCACCCAGACACTGTTTGGCATATTAATAAGGACCATATCCAAATGTTTAACTTAAAGTCCTGGTCTTGACTTTAAATACGAAGAGAAAGTGAAGTTTTTTTAATTTAAAATTTTGTGGAGGAATCTTGATCGTGAGTTGTCAAAACCATCTTGAAGTTAACCGTGTGTTTTAATCGCTATTACACGTACGTAAATAGACTTAATGACATCTCAATATTAGTATTTGCTTCCTTGACTCTATAACAACGAGACTTATAGTTTTCCGGATTACTTTTTGTGAAATCCATAATTATAAAAAAAAACAAAACAAAACAAAACAAAACAAAACCCCATCGTATAGCAATTATACTGATATCTTTCAATTTGTCGCACATACTTGTGTTTTTAAAAGGAGAAACACTATTTTTAGCCAACTGTTTTTGTAAAGCATATAATCTTTGTTTTTTGTTCGCGATTTGTGAGTGCGCCAGTTATTTTCCTTTCTTAAGTCAACAGATGAATGTTTATATACAACCACTTGAGCAATCTTATTCTTTATCCTTCGATTTTCGTCGGTTCTCCCTCGAAAGCCGGAAAAGTTCGCGACTAAAAATTGCGCAACGGAATTGCCCGCCAAGCCGGTGTTAGGCGCAGCCTTATATAAATTTCTGATTTTCAATTTCATTTCTAAACTGAGAGGACGATAACCGGATGTGTCACGTGGGCTGTCCTTGAGTGAAGCACCTGACGATATCTTAAGCATCTCGTCTTCATTGGGATTTTAATTATCTCGAGAGATTGGAGATATCTTGGGCTACTTAGTTCATTAGCCTGATTAGTGCTAGCGATTTATCGTGATAAGGCATTGTTGTTTTCCTTTCAGCAGACCATTTGTCAGTAATTATCACTAAACATAATTATATGAACGTTTCATGCTATTCTTTATTTTGGAATAATTATTTTAAAGAGTTAGATGCACAGCATATTATAAACTTTCTGGAACATATTAGAGAGATAGGTTATGTTGACATATATCAACATTTCATGCTGCTCTTTATCTGAATTATGCTTAAGAGATAGGCTTGGAGATGCATGCGTTTAGTAGTATGCAGTCTACGAATATGTATCATGATAAACTATAGATAGAGAAAAGTTTCGCAGTTATGTTTATAAGACAGTGGAGAAAGTTATAGCTGTTCAAAATATTATTCGCGATTACCAGTGTAATCTAGAGCTCTCAAAATGAATTGTGATATGTTCATCAAGGAGCTAAGATTTATTTCAGTAATGTTATCTAACAATGAAGATTCTACACAATTGTTTCAAGTGTGATACTTCAAGAAAGTATCAAGACTGCAAGAGGAAAGCGTAAACATTTAGTATAATTATAATATTTTCATATTTCGTTTGAGAGCAACAAATCTTCGAAGATAGGGGCATAGACAACAAAATCCAAAAGGATGACTGTATCAAAATTATACTGATTTTTTTTTCGAAACAGACAGCATTATCTTTTTAAAAACTAATTCCGATTCTCTTGACACTTAGCCGTGTACTTGATGTTTTAGAACAAATTAGGTTTTTTTTTTTGTTAATATTTCTTACTAAAACTGTGTTTATTTCCTTGTCCTCAGATTATGGAGCATGAGCAATGAAGCAGAAGGCAACAGTTACTGTCTCGTGGATTACACAAAACAATACCTAAATATATTTGAAGTTTTAGCCTGAATAAGAAAGAGAGGTACTGCAGCCTCTGCCCTCAAGCAGCATAATTTTAACTTTTCCCGGCCATTTTTGAAGTATACGGAACACATGTGAATCTAAAAAAAAAAACAACAACTAAAAAACACACCGAAAAATCTACTCCAAAAGGCGCGATCAACTTTTTCAAATGGAAAGCAAAATTACACTTTTCTGATTGCTGTATTTCCATCAATAAAAAACGTCTTGAAAAAAAAAAAGTCTTGCGGTAACCCTTAGCCATGGGGGATTTAGATCTAGATTTTGGAATCAACGCGAATAGTACCCAGGAGACTTTGGGTGAAGCAGTAGTGCACAGCCAGGCTTTGGTGTACGTCTCATCTGTTCTAGGATGGATGTATTTTGCTGCTTGGACGCTCTCTTTCTACCCGCAGGTGATCATCAACTGGCGTAGAAAAAGGTAAAATAGTACGAGTTTTTTATTTATCCTTTTTTTAAAATCCCAAATGAGCATTTAATAGTGTATAAACTTTCCAAAATATTACTTAGTCTTTTTAATTGGTTATTCTCAGATTAAACAAAACGAATGTAGAAACTCATATTTCGAGAACAAATTTTTTTTCACCTGAAGGAACAAAATCCTAAAAATATAAAATAAATGAAATTTTAAAGGCTTTATTTGCATAAAGTTAGAACTGCAAAGATCTCAAAAACCTGGATAATATTGAATCTTTTATTCCATAAAAACAAAAAGTGTGTAAAATCTGAAAATATAGATAATGTCCTCCTATATTTCCTGTTTTAATTATGATCTAAAAATTTATTGTAGATCGTTTCTGAGACAATCTATAAAACTTTACCTTCCCCGATTTTTTTTTCCGAATTAATTTTTTGCTGCAATTCTCTACATATCTAAAGAAGGAAAAAAACTTGCATGACAAGTTGATGCAAAAAAAATAATAATAATATAATAAATAAATAAATAAATTTACACAATTTTTCTTCATTTTTTAACTTGATTTAAGACTTGGAAATGGTCTCTGAGATGGGCTAGGCCAGTTTAGAAACAATATTTCAGTTATGTATATATGCAGATCCATGCACAGGGCACCAATGACGTTTCTTTCCGTTTCAACAAAACTTTTGATAAGAACAAATGAAGCTATGCCATCTAATTTTATTTTAGATAAAACCATACGCTTTTTTTCGGAATAACGTCATTTGTTTAATTATATACCAAAGAAAATCTAAAGCGCTAAAAAACGTACCTGACATTTTTAAAACAACTACAACTACAACTACTACTACTACTACTACTACTACTACTACTACTACTACTACTACTACTACTACTACTACTACTACTACTACTACTACTACTACTACTACTACTACTACTACTACTACTACTACTACTACTACTACTACTACTACTACCACTACTACTACTACTACTACTACTACTACTACTACTACTACTACTACTACTACTACTACTACTACTACTACTACTACTACTACTACTACTACTACTACTACTACTACTACTACTACTACTACTACTACTACTACTACACTACTATTAGTTCTATAGCCACGATTATACCTGCGGGACGAAGTGGAGAAAGTGCAACAGAAGATGAGGTGGAGGACGAAGTAGTGGTAGGGAACGTAAACCTTTTAAAATCGAGTTCTTTTCCGTGAATTTGTTTGATTTGAACTACACTAAACATCGATTCTTTTCTTTTTCAGTGTCATTGGATACAGTTTTGACTTCGTAGCTTTCAACTTTACAGGTTTTGTCGCATATTCATGCTTTAACACTGGGCTATACTGGATACCAGAGGTCAAGGTAGTTCATTCTTTAGCAGAACAAAAATTTTATAATTTGGTAGCTTGCCTTGAGGCTTTAAAAGATAATCATACTGCATCTTTTCTTCTTGATATCCTGCTTACAGTTTATCATGTTCTTAAATGCGACACATTTTACGTTGCATATCCGTTACAAAAAACCTTCCTAGGTATAGATCGTTTCGTGTGAAGACACTGAGAAGCTTAAATCGTGAAGAGCTAAGCACAACATTTCGGAGGATCCATTTCAGAGAGAGAAAGAGAGATAAGAGAGAGAGGGAGAGAGAGAGAGAGAGAGAGAGAGAGAGAGAGAGAGAGAGAGAGAGAGAGAGAGAATCTTTATCAAACAAGCAATTAGGTACGGGAGTAAACTGGAAAGTACTTTCTTTTTAAATTTTTCTTATTTTTATAAATCAGTGATTACCATTCATTTCCAATAGTCTACATTTTTTTTTAATCTATATAGAATTTTGAAAAATTATCCGATTTATGGGATCGACTTACGATTTAAGTAAAGTAGAACAAGTTTGTAATAATTCCCATGTTGGTTTTGTTTTCCTTATGAGATTATACTACTAGAGCGGTCGAAAACGTTCACCCTTTTGTACCAAGTGCAACTTTTCAAATAGACTCACTACTCAATTTCTCATAAGGGTCTAATTCTTCTATGAATTCTCTCACGCAATATATGGGTTATTGCCTTCGGTTATAATTTTATTCTTCCACCTACTTGTGCAGGCCCAGTATTACAAGAACCATCCTGAAGGTGTGGCTCCAGTGGAGCTAAATGATGTATTTTTCAGCCTCCATGCTCTGGCTATAACCAGCGTCACGGTCGTTCAGTGCATTATATACGAGGTCAGTACAAACCACAGAGCTGCTATGTAAACTTTGTGGAATTTAATAAACGTTCATTACGCCTTGTAACAAGCTTGAGTGAGCAAGAAATCGAATATTTCATTATGTGCCCGTATTTTTAGTAATCGATTTTTTTTGTGAACTGTGTTTTCAGATGTTCTTCTCCAAGGTTACAAGGGAGATAATTTTGTCATTTATTTTTCTTTTTTTAAAGTTATCTTTTTCTTTAAATACAATATACTTTGTCACATGATATGAAACAATAAATTAATCTATGTAGCGGTCAGTGAAATGAATATATTGTATCATTCACATACGGAAGTAGAACAGAATTGCCTTTATCTCCATTTAGACGCCTTTAAAAAAATCCCGACTAACTCAGAATAACTACTAGAACATCGAAATCAAAATCATCTACATCTATTTTAACAATCAGACCATGAGAAAATACCGCTGGACGTACAAATCCTTGCCAATCTCTGGGTAAATAGTCTTGCGACACTAATTGATTAAATCGACCGGAAAACAGATACAAAACAAACATCAATTTTAGATGAAATACCAATCTTGATTTAAACTTAACTTTTCAATTAACAATTCCTCTTCCTATTATGTAACAGGCTTCTAAGGAAACACAATTCTCCCGAAGGCTTCCGTTGCAGCAATCCATAATATCCTTTTTTTCTCAACCTTTTAATTTTGTAGATAGAGCGTTTACAGGCGCTAGGCATCGACAATAATAATTACCGCTTCCATACAAGGCAGCCGTATTTTGAGTCTATAGTTTCCCACCACTTGTAAAAAATTGATTTTCTCTCGACCAGAAAGGGACTCAGAGAATAAACAACTGGGCCCGAGTTCTGTTGGTGTTGGTCTGGGTCTACGTCCTCACGACGGTGGTTTTGGCCGTGGTTGGAAGCATGGAATGGTTGGACTTTCTCTACGGCTTCTCCTACATCAAGGTTGGAGTGACTGTTCTAAAGTATATGCCTCAGGTACGTTAGGGTTAGGGTTAGGATTACGGTTATTGAACGTTATTGAAAATCCATCAATTATACTATTCACGGATAAGCAACAAAAAAAAAATGAAAAAAAAATTTTTTTTTTTAAATCAATCGAGAAAACTTTAAAGATGGATATTGTGTTTAGTACAGAATGAAAGGTTGGGGAAGTGTGTGGAAAGATCAGTTCTAAAAGCAACACAACAGGAGACAGTATTTTGTAGATGGCCTTGCTCTTTTCGCTACTAAGTAATTCTATATTGATATCCTCTTCCTTCTCATGTAATCCGCCCGCCCCCCCCCCCCTATTCTCTCTCTCTCTCTCTCTCTCTCTCTCTCTCTCTCTCTCTCTCTCTCTCTCTCTCTCTTCTTCTTCTTCTTCTTCTTCTTCTTCTTTTTCCTCAGGCCCATATGAACTTTGCGCGAAAAAGCACTATTGCCAGAGATGTCCTAAGAATACTCGTCGTCATTATTTCCTGTTTTCTTCTTCCCCAGGCCTACATGAACTTTGCCCGAAAAAGCACAGTGGGGTGGAGTATAGGTAACGTGCTGTTAGATTTCTCCGGTGGGTGGCTCAGCATCCTGCAGATGCTCTTGAATGCCTACAACGGAGGTGAGTCAAGGGCTGATGAGACACCTAGACACTTAGGAAAATATATATTAATAAACGTAAAATTTCTTTCCCAACGAACGTAAGCTTTGTATGCCATATGATGTATCCTGGAAATGCTATGACTGAGTTTGAGGGATATTTTTCAATTATCTTCTCCGTTTCATTCAAAGCCCACATATTTCGTTTATATCACAGTGTTAGAGCTTTTTTTGTTCTTGGTTGGTTGGTTTTTTGTTGTTGTTTTTGTTTTTGTTGTTTTTTTTGGGTTATTTTTTTTTTTTTTTTTTTTGGGGGGGGGGGGGAGTTTGCAATTTTTTTTCTTTCATGATAAATGAGTGTGGTGTCTTACATAATAATTTATGTTAAACAAAGACAAAGCTTTCATTCAGACAAACTATAATCTAACTCATGGACCGACCCATTTGGGGAGAGAGAGAAATACTGACAGAGACAGGCAGACATGTAGACGGGTATACAGATAGACAGACAGACAAATAGATAAATAACAAGAGAAAAAAGGCAACGAAACAGACATAATATGTATATACATCCATACACGCATGAATGCATACATGCATATACGTACATACATAATTAGATTTGAGGGGAGAGAGAGAGAGAGAGAGAGAGAGAGAGAGAGAGAGAGAGAGAGAGATGCATATATATATATATATATAGGAAGGGAGCGACAGAGTGAGAGACAGAGAATGGTGAGACAGAGGTAAAGAGAACGCGCTCTTCAATATCATGCCTTTCTTCTCTCTCTCTCCCTCTCCCCAGACGACTGGGCCTCTCTGGAGGGCAACCTCACCAAGCTCGGACTAGGCCTGGTCACTGTCATCTTCGATTCCATCTTCATCATTCAGCATTACTGCCTCTACTGGAAGTCCAGCAGTCTGTACAAGCCGATAGACGACGTGGAGATAAGCGTGGAGGCTGAGAAAAGCAAAGAAAAGACTGCAATCATGAAGCAACACCATAGGTCAGAGGGTGGGAAGGGTAAAGTTCGGCGGAGGTCAGTCAGCCCCGCCCACAGATCCTACAAAAGTACCATGGCGCCGAAGACCTCTCCAAATAATAATGCCAGCACTTCCTCCAGCTGGGATTCACAGTCCTTTGTTTGAAATGTGTTTTTTTTTTTTTTTTTTTCTTTTTACAGATTTTTGAATGTGAAGCATTATTGATAATGTCAATATTGACGGCTGATACCAAGGGAATTATGTTAAATGTAAATTGATTATATTCTTTTGTAAAAATGCGCCAATAAAGTTATTTTGCACGAACATTAATTTTCGTGATTTTAAAAGATGTTAAACATGTCCTCCACAATACAAAAGATGCGGTAAAGTGTAATGACTGCAACTGATGTTATACTGCGCATACAAAAGGAGAAATTTGTAGGTTAAGAAAAAAAAAAGGGGGGGGGGGGGGGTGGAATATTTCCTGGAAAATTTATAGGTTAATTTAAAAAAAGGGGACTATTTCCTGAACAATCGTTTTATTTTATGTCGATCTTTTCATTTCCTTTTAGATTTGATTTTGGACGAGATTGCATAGAAAGCAGCTCGGATCTCCCTTCCCTACCTCTTAGTATATTATTTTTCTGTTGATTGTTGTGAATTTTAAAAGTCAAAGGTTACATATTCATATTTACGTTATTATTATTTTATATCAACTGGCATCCTGAACTCTTTAATGAAAGGAACCTACGGTGTCAATGGGGGAGAGAGAGAGAGAGAGAGAGAGAGAGAGAGAGAGAGAGAGAGAGAGAGAGAGAGAGAGAGAGAGAGAGAGAGAAACTCGAGTGGGTGGGTAGGTGAGGAATGGGGAAAAGAGGGGGCGGGAAGGAGGTTTGATATCTAAAGACCAAGATAAGTTACAGTTCTTTATACTGCCAGTTTTGTCCCAAACTCATGTGTTGAAAAAAAAAATATTACCTTAGTTCGTTGAAATGTAAAATAGGTAACAACATAAAAGAAAACAATGCCTCTCCTGGGCATTTCTTTTCTGTCCTTAGAAAACGGTATTTTTTATTCTTTTAAATTTTTCATAGATATCCGATTCATAAATGTTAATCCTGTGGGGAAAAAAAAACTGTGTCAAATAAGTGGTGATGCCCTGTGACCTAACTTTATCTCTCCACATAAGAAAAACGGGTAATTTAAAAAAAATAATGCCACTCCTTTTCTGATCGGTGTTAATAAATTAAGGCATGGATACATGAACCAATCTGCAGATAGAACATCGTTTCGTCTAAAGAAACCTTTACGAAGTGTCTTTAGGGAACGTTCATTACTGAAGAAGTTCTTGCTCATAGTTTCACTTCTGCCAATTTATTGTATTATGGAAGTTATTTAAATTTCAATCATATTATCAGAAGTACTAGAATGATAAATCCTGGAAATTTATAACTTTGTGCTATTTTCGAAATATTGAAGACGTCAGATCATGGTTTGTTCGTTATCGAACGCATTGGTCAAAGGATGCCTGTCATTTTTTTTTTTCTGACTACCTGCTACTTTTCAAACCTCTTATTTTAAAGATCTTTTTAAACACTCATTAAAATGCTATACTTCCTGTTAAAAAAAAAAAAAAGGAACAGGGAGTATTCTGGCTTATGAGGGCTCTTGGTGTTTTGCACTAACATGATAATAGTTATGAGCATTTTAAATTATCTTAAGTAGTTTGTTATTTTACAAAAAAAAATTTTTAAAAAGGCTAACTGTTTTATTAGTGCATTTTTTTTTAGCCTTGCAATAAGCATTATCTGCATTCCAAGTTTCTTTGTGCGGGCGCTATGTCTAGCAAACACTGATATGACAATTCATTATTTTATCGCTATGTCATTTCTTGAAGCAACGTTTCTAAGAGGTGCTGAAGTTGTTAGAAGCGCGGGGTCAAGATAACATAACTTTTAAAATTTCATTGTTCAAGTTTTTGTAGTTTTGGGGAGCGTATCATTTTCTTTTTTTAATTGAATCCCTAATAATAATCATTTTTTGCGCATTGTCTTCTTTAAAATGTAAATAACAACCAGCATAACTTTATCTCAAAAAAAGTTTGAAATATACTATTGATGTTCGCCAAGTCTATCCAATTTGTAAATAAAGAGCTTGTTAAGGACTGTTTAAGAAGTTCAAGAAATTAACGTTTAAAAAAAAAAGCTTTAAAGGGTCCAATGATATTGATTATTGTGATCTCACCACCTGGTTATACTATTATCTTGACTGTTGTTAAACATTCCAAAGGCAGGTATTAATTTGATGTACTTTAGTCTTTAGATTAAGGTATTTTCTTTTTCTTTTCACCGACCTTGGTGCATAATTTTGTTTTCATGCCTAATTGCAATACATGATGAAAGGTTTTGGGACCGCCAACTTGTTTATGTCATCTAATAGATTTTAGCTTAACGATGTTATTGTTAAATTTAAACATGGATTTTTATGCCCCATTAATAATCTCTAAATTTGTTATTCATATAAAGCGACTCACTTAAAAAAAGCAAAAAACATAACAAAAACAAAAAACAAACAAACAACCCCCCCAAAAAAAAACAAAAAAAACAAAAAAAAAACAAAAAAACAAACAAAAAAAAAACAACAAGCCAATGATTTCCCAATTGGGTTTGAAGACGAATATAAGGTAAGTTATTTTATCTAATCTGCAACATATCATAGCTTTGGGATGGAACTCTTTTATAACGTTTGTAGACTTAAAACCCTTTAATTTTCAGGCCGAAATTTGTTTTCGTTTCATTTTCTCTCTGCTTATAGTGAACACGCGGGAACTTTCTGATCAGCTATGAGAGGTTTCCTATGGAATTAATTTGCAAAATATTTTCATAAAAAAAAGCAAGTGACAGGATGTTTCACCCCCCCCCCCCCCGACTGTTACTTGTACTTTCATTGTGCAGGAGGATAAACGGTCTTTGTAGATCAATAATCAACACTGAGTTTTGCTGCTTTTCAACTGCGATTTGCTTATGCTTCTAGATTAAGCATATTAAGATAGAACGCTGTGGTATGTCGCAATGGAAAATTTACTGAGTATGATTCAAAATTGAAAACAAAGATAATGGATGGCTGAGACATTTTGGTACTCTTTTAAGGTCAAGCTAACCTTTAGATGCTTAGCATTATGTAAATCAATTTTTAAGAATTTTTTTCTTTGTTATTTATGATGTTACTTTTTCCGTTCTTGCCTTAAAGCACACTTTTAATGTGCTAATATGTTTATGCAAATGGAACTTATAATGTTTTTTGCTTGCACCCTTTTAATTGCCAAAGAAATTAAAGTTCTTTGAAAAAAAAATGGCCGCTTCAATTGTTGTTGATATTATTAATACATTAAAGAAGTATTACATGAAGATTACATTCAGATGTCGGTTAACAGCCCTAAAAGAGCTATTACTAGTGTTTCTTTATTCTCTTTGTACGTAGCGTCTACTGATTACAAGCTTGATGAATCTATAGTTACTTAACAGAAGGCATAATTATGTGTATTGATATTAATAGATATAATGATTTGCGTCAATGAATATTGCTTGTACTAATTTATCTGAAAAATATATATATATTCATTTGTTATTAGTAAATACTTTTTACATAAATTTTTACATCTCTGAACATTTTTAGAGTGATTGATATTCAACGAACTAAAGTTTTCAAGGATTACACTCTGAAGGGAGATAATTATACTTGTAAACATTGAAAGCAGATTCATACTGTGGCGCAGATTCTGATAAGATTCCGAATATATTCAAAGAAAGGGCTCATCCCATCCATTTATTAAGTGTATATCTTTAGACGATTTGTTGACAACTATGACTAGTACAAACGAAAAGTACAATGCATATTATGTTTAAACTTCTGTAAAATTTCATATAATTTCAAAATTGTCTGTACCTTTTAGACAGACCCAAAGCGAACTTTGTGGTGTGCCAGATTCCTTATTTCTTTAAAACGAACTACAAACGTAAATATTGTTCATCAATAATGTTAATCATAAAATGTAAATGAGGTAAAATTAAATGTTGCTCTCTCAATGTCCTTATCCTCGATCCTGGGAAAGAAAAACAAAAAAGCTGAAAGGAAGGCCACATGGTTATTGATTTCTGCTTCCTTTTTTATTTTTTTATTATTGGTTCCTGAATTGGGAGACATTTCTAGATTCTTCACATAGTTAATTTTCTTCTCGAAGCGTTTCATTTACAAGCATACAATCACACCGCCACAACAACACCAACTACTACTACTAGTACTACTACTGCCCTCCTCCTCCTACTACAACAATTATTACTACTTCTGCCACTACTACTGCTGCTGCTGCTGCTACTACAACTACTACTACTACTACTACTACTACTACTACTACTACTACTACTACTACTACTACTACTACTACTACTACTACTACTACTACTACTACTACTACTACTACAACCACTACAAAAAATTAAGACCACTACGATCACTAAAACTATTACTATTGCTGCTGCTGTTGCTGCTACTACAACTACTACTACTGCTACTACTACTACTACTACTACTACTACTACTACTACTACTACTACTACTACTACTACTACTACTACTACTACTACTACTACTACTACTACTACTACTACTACTACTACTACTACTAATAATAATAATAATAATAATAATAATAATAATAATAATAATAATAATAATACTGCTACTACTACTACTACTGCTAGTACTACTACTACCACTACTACTACTACTACTACTGCTGCTGCTGCTGCTGCTGCTACAGCTACTACTACTACTACTACTACTACTACTACTACTACTACTACTACTACTACTACTACTACTACTACTACTACTACTACTACTACTACTACTACTACTACTACAACCACTACAAAAAATTACGACCACTACGATCACTAAAACTATTACTATTGCTGCTGCTGTTGCTGCTACTACAACTACTACTACTGCTACGACTACTACTACTACTACTACTACTACTGCTACTGCTACTGCTGCTACTGCTACTACTGCTACTACTACTAATAATAATGATAATGTGTGTGTGTGTGTGAATAATAATACTGCTGCTGCTGCTGCTACTGCTACCTACTGCTGCTACTGCTGCTGCTGCTGCTGCTGCCACTACTGCTGCTGCTGCTACTGCTGCTGAGCAGCTGCAGCTACAGCTACTACTGCTACTACTGCTACTACTGCTGCTGCTGCTGCTGCTGCTGCTACTGCTGCCACTACCAGCAGCAGCAGCGGCAGCTACTACTGCTGCTGTTTTACTATTGCATTGCTTCTACTACTACTGCTACTGCTGCTGCTACTACTGCTACTGCTGCTGCTGCTGCTGCTGCTACTGCTGCTGCTGCTGCTGCTGCTACTGCTGCTGCTGCTGCTACTGCCACTACTGCAGCAGCAGCTACTACTACTACTACTACTGTTTTTACTATTACATTACTTCTACTACTACTGCTACTACTGCTGCTGCTGCTGCTGCTACTGCTGCTACTACTACTACTACTACTACTACTACTACTACTACTACTACTACTACTACTACTACTACTACTACCACTACTACTACAACCACTACAAAAAATTACGACCACTGCGATCACTAAAACTACTACTACTACTGTTGCTGCTGCTTCTACTACTAACAATGTAAAGGATCAAAATGGACATTGAATAAGGAAGATTGAAATTCGCACATTTGTCGCTTTCCTCGACTTGTATTCCTTGCAAAAGTATAAGCTTGACTCAACACCCGTTTAAGTTGAGACACGAAGAACATAGAATACCCTATTTCAAGGCAAAAAAAAACTTTTTAATGAGTCTTTTCTCACTTAGTTCAACGTTTCTCAACTTTATTGATAGGCCTAGTCTTCAATATTGATACACGTCAAGCACTAAATGAAACGTTTATATATATATATATATATATATATATATATATATATATATATATTTATATATATAAACGTTTCATTTAGTGCTTGACGTTATCAAAATACCCCATGCATTGTATAATATTCCGTATACATTTAGTGATAAATAGCGGACTCTTTTTCTTGAAGTTCAAATCAAATCAAATCTAAACAGTTACAAAAGTAACAATTTAAGTACCGACGATTTTCATTGATATTAAAATTATCACGAATTCAAAACATAATTATTGCAATGATGATGTCTATGTTTCCGTTTTGGAACATGGCGAGGATGTTTTCCGCGCAGACTCCTGATTATGATAGGGTGTCGCCTGCGGCACACGGTGATCCCAAACGAAAAGTTCAGCCTGGTTCTAGCGGACATTTACCTGCGGCAAATATTTTTCAGTCTTGGAAAAGTCACGATAATTCTTTACGTGAATGCTTGTAAATGATTGTAGCTTATTTCCCGAAGAGCAGTACTCGTAGGGTTTACTATTACGCTAAGCGGATCGACTCCACCATTACATAAAATGACGATGACGATGAAGATGATGATAAATTTTGATACAAAATGATGATGGTGATTATGATGGTGATGATGAAAATAATAATAATAATAATAATAATAATAATAATAATAATAATAATAATAATAATAATAATAATAATAATATATGATAAGCCTATCAACCATGCCAATACAGAGATTTTTTCTACTATCAAGACATTGGGTCGGACCTCGTCTTAGCAGCTATCCCAATCTTTGACGGGAGTCTAAATGTTTAAAAAGCTAATGGCATTAACCTGATGATGTACGAAAAGGCTAAGCGTTAAAATTGTGTAGGTTGAAACAATTACAAATATTAATTACGTTATGTATTAGAGTTATGAGGATCACATACTCTGAGTCACGATGTAAACATTGCTCATTTTTTGCAACCTCTTTGCAGAAGAGTACATCCAGTTAAGAATTAAGTCTGAAAAGTGAAAACTGAAACATCATGGCGTCGTCAACAACCATCGACGTGGATGATTTTGGAGTAAGTGACAAGTGAAAAAGTGTACAACTCGATTCAGGATTAGGCTTTTTTTTGTTTGCTGTATAAGTATAGGCCTAAAGGCTCGAAAGAGTTTTTCCTTCTTTATGAGAGGAAAACCATATGTGGGCATCCCTTCTGAAACAAGCGTTCATCTAGATCTAAATTTTGTGAAATATGGAGTTACATTTTATTTAAATTTTAACTGAGATAGATAGCTACTCTTAAATTCCAAAAATAAACTTTAGTTAAATTTTATATGTATGCACTAAAGTCAAAGAAATAGCAGAAACAGACAAAAGTTAATTCTAACAGCATGCACCATTAGTACTCAAAATCTACAAAAAAAAATTACATAAGCTTAAAGTGAAATCTAGATAAATTTCTCATTGATTTGATAGAATCTTGATCTGAAATGATTTCTTGAACTTTTTTATTCATGCTGCACTATAATTCGGATTGGGTTAAGATAATTTTAGATTGAGTTTATTGGATTTTATGTACATCTACAGTTTATTATGTCATTGTGACAAATGTAATGCTCTGATTGTAGCTGTAATAATATTTTGAACATTAGCATTTATAGTTCTAGATTAATGAGTTAATTGCAACCAAAGAAAAATGGCAAATGTATGTCACTGCGGGTGTAAACAAACCAGGCTTTGTATGTTATGAGAGTTCTCCTGGTCAATATAGTTTTAGTTTCCATCAATCTACCATTTGCAAACCTTATCCTGGATTACATTTTACTTTTAGTCTCATTAACTTAGTTGTTCTTGATCAGTTGGATTAAGAGACTGGTTGCTTGTCAAATTAAAATTATCTTTAACTCTTTACATCCATTCCCACGCCCACAGCCTGAAGCTGTTCTCTATAGTCGTCCATTTCAATGCTGTGAGCGTGAATGTGAAATGTGAGTCTTCTATAATTCTGGCAGGCTACCCAAAAAAATCTGGATGCAATCAGTTAATGGCCTTTATGGCATTTTAACAAAGCTGTTTAGAATTATCTGGTAAAAAGTGATATAACACCATAAGCATTTTATAACAATCTTCTTTTCAACAGAATGATATTAAAGGAGATGGAATGGAATCCCTCGATTTTCAAGGTAACAAACCGATAAAAAAAGAAGACAAACTTTTTTCACTATTTTATTAGTAGCGATAAAAATAAAATTCTTTTGTCATTTTTTACTATTTTTGAAAGTGATGAATGTAAGAAACCAAAAGTTGATTTCAGCAATCAATGAATTTACTTCAAAGGCAATCAGTTGAAGCAACAAAATAGTTGAATCTACGCATTTTATCTTGGAAAGTTTTCCCTTAAATTAGAAATTAAATATTTGGAATTAATTTGAATCAACTGATTTTAATATTATGAAATCGTATTTCATTCCCATGTAGAAGGGGAAACCTTTTTCAATGGGTTCTGGACATGAATTAATTGGTACCCATTAAAAGTACGGGGTCATTCTAAGGTGAAAAATCCTAGTCTTTACAGTAGTAACAGACGGGAAGCATTAGATTTTATAGATGAAGCATGAAGATTCTGTATACATACCTTGCAATCATTCATGTTGAGCCAAGCTTCAGATAGTATAGGATGAACTGGACTCACCATAAGGGTTCACAACATCTGAAAACTTAAATTTTGATCTAGACCCAAATGAGCTGAAATTACGATGAACAAAATTGTTATTAAATACCAGTACTGTAGATAATCTGTGTTCCATACGTTTATAAATTGAAATTATTTCCATTGAAAACCTAGTCAAATGAGCAAGATGTAAATGTTGAAAATAAAAATTTGCAAAGACATTTTTATTAAATAATTTTTTTGTGCTTTTGTACTTACATTAATTTTAAAAAAAAAAAAAGAGCGATAATTAAGTGGTTATGAATTGTCAGTTAGAAGTATAATATGTCAGATACTTCATATGCATCTTGTGGTCAGGCTTTGTTTAGGTTGTTACAAAGGAGGCAGTCGCATTAGATGGAATGCTTATAATTCATTGGCTTTGTTTCTTTGGTGTCAAATTATGGTTGGAATAAGGCCCATATAACACCCAACTCACCTCTTAAAGGCCAAGAGATTTAGATAGTTTTATTGAATAAGTGTAGGACAGAAGTTGGGGAAAAGAACTTATAGTCAGCTATCAATTATATAAATATGATTTTTCCATCAGAAGCAAAGAAGGCTCAATTTTGTTTCTTTGTTTTTATTTTTTATATTTTTCTGGTATTTTTTAATTGTTTGGAAAATATTTTAATGATAACTGATATTGAAAGAAGCAAAATTCTAAATTCTTCCTTGTGAAGTTGCATCTAAGTTGAGGTAATTTAGATGCTTGATTTTGGATATTACACTTTAACCACCTTTTATTGTGCATAATTTACCCATTGTATAAATGGAATTTACTGTTCTTTCCACTTTTTGTGAATTCATTTCAAATTACATTTCCATTTTGGTTTAAGTTTATAGATTAACCTGTCAGGAAAAAAAAGATCTTCTTAACTTACTGTAGAACCGAAGTCTATAGCTTTTTGAACGTTGTTATCAATTTCTAAACCTTGTGATGAATATTTTACAGATATTCCTCATGGTGCTCCAGATAGTCCAGAAAAAGGCCAGACAACTCACTTTACTAGGTTTCCGCACTCTGCTGCTGATTCCGATGATGAGGCTGATGACAAAGAAAAGGTAACATTTATCAATGGCCAGTTTGCTGCTACACCAAATGAAAGATTGTATCATTAAGTGGCTGTTGTTTGCTTTTGAAAATGATGAGGTGTTTTCGTTTATTTATTGAAAGTTGGAAATGGCTCAGCTTACAAGGCGTAGTTCTCTTAAACCATGAAAAACATGTTTTACTAACAAGAAGTGTTTTAGTATGAGTGAGACGAAAGAAGTCATTTATCATTGATGTAAATGATGTTTCAAACTCATGAGCTTCAGGTACCATCTTCAGAATTTGATAAAGTAAAAAAATTTTTTTTTAATAAAAGTTCTATATCAATCCATTAGATAATATATTTTAAGCCAGGCTAAAAATCAGCTAAAGAATTTAAGTCTGCAGTTCTCATTATATGTGGTAATTTGATGTTCGCTCTGGTTTTCTGGGACTGATTGAGTTTATTCCTTACAGAGAGTGGCAGATTTTTGTTTGACAAACATGTGTACTGCATCTGTTTTACCATAGCAAATGAATCTTGTGATCAAAACCTAAAATTCAGTACAAAGTGTTTGTACTGAAAAGTTCTTTTCTGCACGAAGAGAGGAAGAAAGTTGAAGGCTTTTTTTAAGGTATTTCAAGTGGAAAATATGGAAATTAGAATCTGCGTCATGAATTAATAACAGAAAAATTTTGGGTCTGTTTCAGCTGATCAAAGACGAAAAATCAGGAACATCCTCCTTTTGGACGTTTGCTTATTACCAACAGTTTTTTGATGTGGAGACTGCTCAAGTGGGTCAGCGAATTGTGGGGAGTATGGTACCGAAACCAGGCTCTAATTACCTTGTACATCACATCAGACCCAATCCAGACCTCTATGGTAAGAGTAATAAATAAATTATTGTCTTTTTATTTTCTCTACCCACCATCTTTTTTTTAAGAACTTAATTTTATTTCAGTGAGTAGCAAAATAGTATTGTTGTACTTGTTTTTGCTAGCCTTCTTTTTTTGTTTTTGACTTATGTACTTCAGGTTTGTCAGTGTGTCCCTAATTGGAATAGTCAAATAATTTTGTGAAATCCAAATGTATTTACAGATTTTTTTTTCAACATTCATCATCATGTAGCTTTAAATATTTGCGGGGCTACTTATTCATGCAAAGCAGTGCACTAGCATGCACTTAATGTGAAAATTTGCTGTTTTCTAGTAAGTGTTTAAAAGATCTAAAAATAGAATGGGAAAGTACAGAATAATTATTAGTCAATTTCCTTTATTGTGAAATGCATTCACCTAGACTTATTTTTTTTCTCTCTCTTTCTCTCTATCTCTCAAGCTCCAATATTTTTTTCAAACCAAACCCACAGATGCGCATGCAGCCACTGAAATACAGACAAAAATTGTTTTTTCTTTGGACTATTGTTAAACTATTCTTTGATTTATTTTAGGACCATTTTGGATTTGCACAACCCTTGTCTTCACAACTGCCATTGCTGGTAATCTGGCAAATTATTTCAGCATGGCAGGAAAGTCATACCATTGGCAGTATGACTTTCATAAAGGTTTGTTTATGTTTGATTTAAGATAAGGTAACTAATTTTTTTCCTTGTCTCATTATTATGCACAATAGCATTGACCCGGGGCAAATTCTTTTTTATAAAATGTATTAATCCCTGATTCTTCAGATTTAGAGAATTGTCTAGACTACATTATTGTTTATCCTATTTTTCATCTTCATCAAATTGTCTGGAGCACATGAAGTCACAAGCCGTTTAAATGATACTTCAACTGAGCAAGAGTAATGAAGGTTTATAACTGTATAGGTACAAAGTTAGGTGGTCGATAAAAAGATAGATGAATGCTTGAACTGGTGGTCGGTAATTATAGTAGTCAGGAGGGCTGGTTACAAAAAAAAAAAAAAACAAGAAAAACCTGATGCATAGAATCACTTAGTCAGACATGACAAACCTGAGTGCTGGCTAGACCTGCTTTTATCTACTTGCGCTAGTTGATTATATAATGAGAAAGCTTGGAGTGGTGCTGTGGAGGAGAGGGAGAATGAAATATAGATCCTCATTATTCCTAAACCTGTACCTCAGGTACTGCTTATCTCCATTATTTCAATTGCAAACCTTTTTTTTCCCCCAATATTTGTTTTTCTCAGTGACATTTGCTGCAACAGCAATCTTCAGCTACTGGTGGCTGGTACCACTGCTACTGTGGGCTGTGTTGTGGTGGAGGGGCAGCCAGGCAAAGTTTTCTTTCCTAGAAATGCTTTGCGTCTACGGGTACTCTCTCGCTATATATGTACCTATATCGGTATGTCACTAAAAGTGGATACACAGTTTTTATGAATAAATAGGCACATGGGTTAGCACAAATCTGACTATGAAATTTACATTTCGGCGAAAGAAGTAAAACAATTCTCGTGATACTGCAATTTCTCAAACATTACCTCAAAAAGACAGGGATGGCGAGAAAACATGGAAATTTGAGCACTTTTGAAAAATCAGACAATTCCCCTTTTTCATTTTTATAGATCACTTTGAACATTTATTTGGAGGGATATCAAATAATAATTGATTTATTGATTACTAAATTTTTTATAGCTCCGTTCACTGTTTATAGTTATCCCAGGACTCATCTAATTCTGCAGTTGTTGTTTTTTTTTTTTTCAAGCTGAAAACATTCTTATAATATAACAAATTTCCCAATTTTCTTGCATATCTTATAATTTATAATATAGATAAAAAAGACAAAAAAACACAACACATTTATTATTGTTTTTAAAAAATTGACAGTCAGAGTCCTTATTAGCTAATGAAAATGAAACCTGAAATTGTTGGAGTCTATATTAAGCGAGAGAAATAAATAGGAAGATAGACCATTTGTATTTATTCTTATCTTTCTTGTTATTTCTACAGATCAAATAACATTTTTAGGAACTCCTTGTTTTGTTTATTTATGATGGTCAATGAATTTCTTCTTCGTTATATATCCACCTGTTGAAATTGTAGATACTGTGGGCTATACAAGTTTCCTGGCTGCAGTGGACTCTTGTGGTGGTGGGTGCAGCCTTGTCTGGTTCTGTTTTGCTGCTCACATTTTGGCCAGCCATTAAAGAAGATAGCCAAAAGGTAATACTAATAGGCTATAATGAATTATAATTATTGCATGCGTATATTTGTTTTAAAATGGGTATTTTGAGGCACAGTTTAATTTCTAACATGACAGTGAATAGCTTGCTTGTTATATTCATTAAATATTGGATAATGATAAAGATAATGCTCAAGTTGGAATAAAAGCCAATAGCATTCTATCTGATGAAGCAAAAAAGAATTTATAGCATATGAAAAGGTGAACACATTTTAACAAGATTACTTAAAAATATCTTAGAAATACAAATTTGAAAATGAAAAAGTTGAAGGATAATCATTAATTTTTTTCCCTGTAATATAGTGTTCCCAAACGTTTTTCCTATTTGTTTTTTTGTTGTCACCAACTTATCACTAACAGATCAATCTAAAATTTCTCTTTTTTCATGGTTACTCTACAGATTGCCATAGGTTTAATGGTGTTCATCTTTATCATGCATGCTGCTTTAGCTGCAGGCTTTGTGGTATGTAACTTACAAGCAGCACGACAGTTGCTTTATTTGGTGGAATAAAAAAAGTCATCCTTTCTATATATTAGAGAAAGCTAAATGAAATATAAGGTAGTCTCCCGTTTGTAAACTAATTGATTTGCATTAGCCAAGGCAGATGTATACATTGGTAGTTTTGCGATTTTTTTTTTGCGCCATATACATGCCATGTACTCATTTGAACCAAGCATGATTATGTGAATTACATATAAAATCAAGTAAAGAATTGTGTTGAGTTTAAAAAGAATTACTCTGTCTGTTGTCAATGTGGAGCCAAAATTTAGGATAACAGAGAGAGACAGACAAACAGACAATTTATAGGCATACCCAGGTAAGGTACAATCAGGTAATTATGTAGTCAGGCAGACAGATATGGAGAAATGCAGACACACAGACAGGCAGATATTAATGGAAAGATTATAGCAGATCAATTTTATTTCATGCTGTAAGATAATAAAACTAAAAACATTGACCAAAATTCGTGGCTAAATCAAAATTGCCCTGTTAAAACCAAAATAACTTTAGCAGTCTCTAGAATTTCATTTTAGCAATTTCCATTCGATAGAATTTCGATGACCAGCTCCACTGTAAAAAATGTTGAATTCTTTTTTTTTTGTAACTTATGTTTGTTTTTTTTTAATTGTTTGCAGCTCTACTTCTTTCATGTGCCAGCTTCAGTTCCAACTGCAAAGCCTATAGCTCCTCTACCAGTCCCCGTTAACCAGACAGCTCCTGCAAAAGCTTTTGCACCTATGAATGCTGCAGCCAAATCAGACCAAGCTACTGTGAACGCTGCAGCCAAATTAGATCAAGCCCCTGTGAGACAAACCATGAAAAGTGGTGGAGAAAGTGGCATTAGCAGCCAGGATCAGTTAAGTCGGCAGCAAAATAGTGCAGAAGCAATTCCTCAAGCCAAGTCTCCAGCTAAGGCTGCAGTTGCTCCTGTCAATGAAGGTCTTGCTTCAGGCAGTGTCAGTCAAGGTCAAAATCTCGGGCAGAATCAAGGTGGAACATTGTCAAAAAAGACAGAGGATACACAAGGAGTCAGTCTTCTTCAAAATAGGAATAGTTTGGGTGGGCAACAACAACAAGAGCAACTTGTTGCCAAAGCAGGGCAAATGGGTGTCCCAGTACAAACTAATGAAGAGCAAACTTTGCCTGGAAATCCCCAGCAGCCTGGAGGACCTCAGCGGAGAAGTTTAGCGGGCAAGATTAGGAGCAAGGTGAAGACATTAGAAAGAGCAGCTCTTGCATAATTGAAATCCTAAGAAAGAACATAATTATAGAGGGAAAAATGAGAGATATTGAAAGGGAGGGAGACAATGAAAGCGGACCTGAGAGAGAAAACGGGTGTATATGTGTGTTTGAAAGGGAACCAAGGGAAAGAAGGTAAAGGTGTTTAATGTGAGTAAAAGGAAAAAGTGAGACAAGGCAAAGTATGCCTCTGGTGGTGTAAAAAAGTATGTGTAATAGGGTACATAAGAATGTATATTAGGGTTGGAAAGTATATATAATAGCGTACAAATTACCTTTCTCTCATTTTTGTACCATAACGTAGTGCAATCAGTTGAGCCAAGAATGATGTGTATAATGCAATTTATATGATGGTACTGACGATTTCATTCTTTTTTCACTTAATTATTTAGAGGGGTGTGTTGAACTCTTGACACTGATCCTGATATTACTTGTAAAAATTAAGATCAGAAGTTTGTATTTAGTACAGGTATATGGTACTTGAAAATCCCATGACTATCCTGGACTGTCCACATCACAAAATTTAAGAAGCTCTTCACTTACAGAACGTTTTGTCTACATGTATAAGGCCTTATTGTGGTCAGTTACAGAACTTACAGTTCATGGCCACGGAGCAGCCAAGAGGTTAAGAAATAGGTCCAACCTTGAAAGCAAAAAATTTGTATAAAAATTTATCATTATTTTAGAAATCACAAAAGTGTTTTTAATTTTATTTTAAGCTTTTGATTTAACGTTTGATTGAATTCATTTCTCTGAAAATTCAAATTAATAGTATACAAGATATCTTCGTACCTTTTTTTTTTTAATCTGTAATAAAGGGGTGAGTATTTTGCGGACATAAAATGGTGATAATGAACTTTGTCGTCATGTTATCTGCCTTATCTATCTTTCAACCATTATGGTATTAATATTATTACTACCTGAGATAAGTTGTTTGGAGCTGTGCTACTGTTCGTTTACACTTGTCTGTGTTAGGTATGCAATTAAACTTTTGTTTTTTCATTGTTTGAATATCCAACATTTTTTGTCTCATGTTTTACCAGTGTAAACAGTTGTAAAATACATTTAAGCTTTTGATGGCTGCAAGTCGTATTTGCCTTGCCTTAAAATGAATTTGGGGGTTTGTATGATTTAACTTGATGGCATGAATTTTTTTTTCCTGCATGGTAAAGCCTAATTTATTGATTTATTATGATTTTAACTGATGACATTGATAGCTGGAGATACTCTCTATGATAGTAGATTGACTATTTATATATATCAATCTTTATTGAGGCTCAAGTAAACATGGAACATGGAGGTGTTGATTTGCTATAATATATAAATGCATCATTCAACCTGTAATATAAACTAGAATCTTATTTGGTTCTGTATGCAAAATGATTTTATAAAAATGTTAGAGAGTAATAATTTTGTTGTTCATTTGGTTTTTTGGTTTTTTTTTCAGTGGTTACATTTGTTTAATGCTGATAGGTTGAATAGGGAAATTGATCTAACCTTACTCCACATAATTATAATTGTCATTTTTATAGGTTTAAACACAGCTTTTCCTGAATTGTCATTATTCAGTGCTCTTTGTGCTGGTTTTAAGTTTAATTTGGGCTTCTACATGGCAATTTTTATGATTTATCATTGGGAGATACATGTAAAAATAAAACAAAAGGATTTTTTTTATTATTTAATAAATTGTGATGATTCTGTTGACAGCTTTTGCACTTTTATTTGCTCTTTTTTCCGTGTTTTTTTTTTTAGCAGTGTTTTATTTCTTTATTTTTATTTTGTTGTAGAAACTGAACATGTTTTAATTTTAAATGTTAGTCCAAGCTATGTAACCCTTGCCCAAATTTTTTTTCCAGTTTTTCTGTAGCACCTCATTATAAACACATAGTACATGACTTGTAATTTTTAATCTTTTGAAGCTCCTAGGTCAGGGTTCATAAGGTGAGACACAATGTGTCATTGACATAGAGACTTTTAAATTTTGAATGATGTCTTCTAAATGTTTTCAGTTTTAGCTGACAAAAGATAATTCCTTCATCACTAAAGGAAGAAATTTTAAAAGAAAAAGGAAGCTATACATTTGAGATAGGATTGTTGAAAACAAATTTATCAAAACCATTTCAGATGACAGAAGTATGGAAAAGAACACATTTGAAGAAGATAGGAATGTTTATTTGTGCAGATTCTTCTCAGAGCTTTCACCGCCAAGATCATGTTTAAGGAGAACCAGGTGAAATCATAAGATGAGGCATGGTTCCAATTGACAAGGCAGACATTTGTGCCTAACCAGATCTCTCATTGATATTAACATGACTTTCCTAAGAAAAAACTTTTTGAAATTTAGCTGTTGCAGTTTTGCAGGCTGAGACTTGTCTTTTAATATTTACATAACTAATTCCTCTGAGAAAATAATGATAGTTAGGTTACTAGATGATATTTTACAAATAAAAAGGTCGGCCTTGATTTCTGACAATCTTACACCAAAAATTATTAAGACACAAAGAAATCCAAAGTTTCTAAGCACTTCCTACTGTCCCAGCCTCTATCGTTATTTGACTGCCTTATTTTCTATACAGATCCTGACACACAGAAATCTGAAGAGCCACACACACAGACAAAGAAAGAAAAAGTAGCAGGGACAGATTGAAAGAGGAACTTTATATATAAAAATTTATTTGTATGTAATTATCTGTTGTAACCTTTAAACATGCTTAGTTAACTCATTTGATTGTTTGAAATAACCAGTCCACAACAAAGTGTTCTGGTCCTTTTCTTTTTTTTTTTTATTTTCTTGAGATTAAAGGTGAACAAGGAAAATAAAAAAGAAGAAAACATATTCATCAATCGAATATATGCAATGATGGGCAAATGGGAATAATGCTTTTCTCGGGGAATGTTAAGATTTCTCATATTGGATTCAAACCATGTCATCGCCAGTGAATATTGTTGGGGTGGATTTAACATTTACAAGCTTTGTCTTGAGTAGAAAGGAACACTGGTGTCACAGGATTAGCGCATCATTCCTGTGAGCTCGGGTTCATAATTTATGCTCTTCATGGGTTAAGTTGTAGCCCTATTTTGTTTTCCACCCAACAAAAGTTCCTATTATCACCTCGTATTTGACAATGTACATAAAAATAAACACAATCAAACTTTTGTAAATGTCTTAGGCTACAATTTGAGGGTCGAAGATTTTTTTTTTTTTTTATATTATTAACGTTATGAAACATTTCCTGTTACTTGTTGCAGAAGAGGGCAAAAATATGAGGTTGAGTTATTTACCCTGAGCGCTCACTTATGTATCTCTCTGCATTTTTCTATATCACACTAGCAACGCGTTTCATTGCTCGACCTGTTAGATTTGTCTTATTGTTTTGAACTGCTGCAATGTTCCCATATCGGAAAATATGCCTCTGGTCATTTCATTTATTGAACGCTCAAAGGGGCACAGCCTTTCAAACTTTCTTTCAAACGAGTTGTGTATGAGGCGGTGGGGGAAAATATAAAGAAAAAGAATGGTACTAAGACATGTAGGGCGTTATTCATAATTGCTTTGCTAGGATGTCAACAGTTGATGTAGACCATCCACTTCTGCAGGGTTTTACTTTTAGGCAGTGCATTTACTTAGTTCAAAAGTGATCATACAAAGTTTACCGATGACAGAAGGGTTTGAAACCGTAACAGAAAGTTACATATAAGTTGGGCACAGCATCCCTTGACTAGGTGTTTATTTGGAATTTTGATGACGTTAGATGTAGCATTGTAAGTTAGAAGCAAGACCTTTGTTGGCCTAATAATGCAGAATTCAACAACAAATAGGGAGAGATTGCACCATTGGACACAGTGTCCTTTGCATAATGGGTTCATTTTTTTTAACCAGACTCTTAAACTCATGAAGGCAAAAAAATAATATCAGTCAAGGTAAACCTTTTAAAGTAAGATATTCGTTTATAGCCTACAATCAAACACTAAACTGGCCTTTCTTTATTTTAAATATTCTTGTGCTTTCTCTTTTAAGCTTAAAATACCCGATGAAAGTCAAGAGTGTAAATAAATGAATTGTTTGAATTTTATTAAATTAAAGCTCTGCAACAAAATGAAGAGCAATTCACTGCAAGTTTCAAACGGTAATCTTGACTTCCGTTTATTCATGGGAACAGTTATTGCCCCTAAGGCAATCTAAATCTTTGTTCATGTATTCAGCTTGCAGTTTAATCGAAATCAGACCATCGTATTCTTTTTGTAGTTTCTCAACTTACCACTTATTAAGATAATATAGATCTAGAAATAGGGTGAAACTTTCACCATGATTTATTTTTATATTAAAATGGCCTGGGTCTTCACAAATAATCAAGGAGGGTTAACTGACCAATTTTTCAGCTCTAACATGTAATGAACTTGGTTTCCATTGTTGGGAATTCATTTGTACACCTGGCAAGTTCAAGTTTATGCAGTTGAAATTTAAGTTAAATTGGATTGAAAATAATGAAGGTAAAATTCATTTGAAAAAAAAAAAAGAGCGGGGATAACCAGTATTTTAAAAAAAAGAAAAAGAAAGTACAAAAAAAGACCTACATCATTTTTTTGAATAAAAATTGATAAGAATAGAGCTTTTAAAATTGTAATTACAAATCGATTCTCTAAAGTGTAAAAATGCAACTAAAAAAAAAAAAAGATGAAACTTATAATCAAACCAATTTTATGTCGTAGGCCTGCATTGAGGTAGATTTCGACACTCTGGCTTTATAGCACACTACAGAATACACGTAGTGGAATTTATAAAAGATGAAGGGAGATTATTCAAGTTATTAATGTCGCCTGGAAAATGTGTCTGTTTTCAACTGGTCCGCTTCCCTTGCATAAACGGCAATATGGCTGACAATGTTAACACCAAAAAAATAGAATCAAGGAGCTAAGAATTAAAAAAAAAAAAACAACAGATCACCACAACGCATGTAATTTATTAAATGATACGAACATTCATGTTATTACACACACCCCCCCCCCCCCCCAAAGAAAAAAAAACAACTAAAAAAAACATGTTGTACCAGTGAAACAAAAGCAGAGAATTTCAACCCAAATAAAAGAAGACCAGGTGTCTCATAAGTTGATAGACTTTGTGAAATGGGCTTTGTGCTTTTGTGAGTTCGCTTTTATTGACATAATTTACAACTAGAGCGCTCGACCACTGACAAAACTCTCAAATAGACTGAATCAGTTTATATGATCTACTAATACAGGAGGGTTCGACTCACAGTCACCAGGTATCAGTTTCATGTTTTAGATTAAAGTGTTACTTTTTCATGTACAACAAAATGTGATATTTTCAGTGGTATTATATTTTACCCAAGCTATTTTGAAATGTTGAATTAGGCGTACAAGATCTACAATAGCCCTGTCATCACCATCACAGATACTTTATTCAGTTAATACAGGGCGCACGTGCGGTATAGTAGAGTTTAGAAACTTATGCAAAAAAGCATGTTAAAAAAATTCATTTCTTAGAGACTAGAAACATCGTTCTACGGTTATAAAAATCACAAATAGCAAAGGCTTCAAAGGAAAAGAAATCTCTTCAGACAAATAAAACAATAGAAATAGTTTGAAAAATAAAAGAGAGAGAGTGTGTGTGTGTGTGTGTGGGGGGGGGGAGAAAAACAGCAGCTTTTGCTTCTCAACCAGTTACCCTTAGTCAAGCCAACAAGCTGGTTGGGATAACTCTCATAATGTACGCCATTTGTTGGGTACTTTTAATATTATTATATTTATGAGGTTAATGTATATTTACAGGTAATGCTAAAAGACTCTCGAGTTTGCCTTCTGCTGCACTCCGCACTTTCCCAACCCATCGTGGACGGCTCATACAACATCGTTATTTAATTACGTGCTGTGTAAAGGCTATATCAAACAAACCAAATACTGACAAAAAGTGTATTGTTTTCACTACAAAATATCGCACATGCACGGAAATGGTTATCATAAGTGATCTGAGTTTACAGTTTTTAAAACAGAATCTGCAAATTAGGACACAAACGAGCCAAAGTGTATCGCGAATGTAGGACTAGATGGAAAAGAATCTTCCCAAACTTGACTCGATACCTTTGGCGGTTTTTGTTAAAAACTTCTCTTTGACTGTGGGACGTTTGACTATGAGAGGAGTATGCCCACCCTAACTTAAATATAATATAGAGAGAGACTCATGCAACTATAATGCAAGGTAATCATTGCAAATCTCCGAAGCCCAACTAAAAGACAAAATGTCCGTTCTTTATAGATTGCCCATCGTAGCTGGGATTTTCTTTACCTCTGCTAGTCAGTTAGAGAATACTTAAGGTTCTGGTCAGAGGTAAATCTTCATGTGTGGTCTTGTAGTACAGTGACCCGAAGCTGTAACCATGGGCCAGTGTTGTACCTGAATGTTGTCGGGACTCGACTTTTCGCATAAGCAAGAACATGATTAAACCGCAAGCACCTGAGGAAAAATAGAAATATTTTTGCTATTTTCAATCCAATTTAACTGATCCATTGGTTAATCTTCAGACTATCATACCAGTTGGCCAAAAATTATTTTTTATACTTCATTTTCGCCTGATAGGCATTGAATCAATGACAAAACCATAGCATCTGCTGATAAGGGAACTTTGAGATTTAAATTTGCATTTTCTCGATCAGATCCGCATTATTTGACTTCTGTCGAGTCGGGGAGGCTGAAAAAGATAAAGCTTCCAAACTCAACCTCACCTGGTGTGCTGAGAATGACTGTATCTGTAGATATCAGGCTGAATGCTCCAACTCACCAGGCGTTACACCAGGCAATGATTAACCCAATATTTGGCTAGTTTATTAATCAGTGAGTATGAGCCCACAGTTACTTTAAATATCTCTTGTTTTTTTTTTTTTATAATAGAAATACAGCCTCAATCTGTGACTGAAGATAAAATATTGGCAGTTCAAATAAGAGTAATTAGACAAATTGAGATTAGCAGATACCTAGACGGTTTTTTTTTCAGTTTTTTGTTTTGTTTTGTTTGTTTGTTTGTTGTTGTTTTGGTTTAATGAAGTGATCTAGACAGTTTTGAGCTTCACAGATCTAAAAGTTGAAATCTGGAAAGAAATGTAAGTTTTTATTTTAAAAACGAAATCGTCAAACCGGTCAAAAACTGAATTATTACAACTAACAGCTGATATTAGTTTGCTTATTACTATCACACACACAAACAAATTTTTTTTTTCAATTAGGTTTCAGCTTTCTCCATACAGAATAAGGTTAATGGCTTGCTGGAATGTATCAGCAAACTGATTGAGGCAGCCTCTTGTAGGTGCGATTGGGTGGGAGGGACATGGAGAGAGAAAGATGTGTATAAACTCATAGGTAAAGCCTTTGTAAGAGAGAGAGAGAGAGAGAGGGGGGGGGGGGGGACCGGCCAAATTAGCACTTTGTACATTAATATGGATGATATGCTTTATAAGATAATAAGTCCATGACATCCGACTCTGTTTATGTCAGACATCTCTAGATGTCAGTTGAAATGAACAGCAGTAGATTTTGCGCGAACACAAAAGTTTTTACCCAGTTTTTAATCTCCTGCAATATTGTTCCAACTATGTTCTTCATACAACGCATCTACGTTTGAGTAGTGACTAGACAGGGACTAATGAGGGACTATTTACTATTTCATTATTGTTTCATCAACGGCTGTTCTTTATCGTAAAGTATTGATCTATTTTGCTTCACTTAAGTTACATGTAAAATTATATGCTGTTATAAAAAAAATTGGATGTAAGAGAGACTTCAGGATCATGAAACATTTTATAGTATGATGTATATACTGTCTTTTTTGTTTTTGTTTGTTTGTTGTTCGACCAAAATAAAGATCTTTAGTCTAGCTTATATTTCATATCCTGTCTAAAATGACAATCAGTTCACACTTAACTGCTGCACATTTCGATAACGTGTTACGAGAGTTTATTTCCATGTACATAGAGTTAGAAGATGGCTCTCCATTTTCCCCCAAGGAATCATTCAACCATGGGCATTCAAAATTATGATGAAACACCTCCTCGTGGTTTTGGTACCTTGCAATTAGAGCGAGTCGGAATCAGATATAGAAATTTCGAGATGTAAGAGATCGAGAGTGTTTTACACACGAAGATAAAAAAAAAACCAGATTGCCAATAGCCCACTCGCAGTCTAATTTTAAATTCTGTGCAATACATAACATGGTTATGAAAGTGCCGGTAAGTGCACCGGTTCTCGCACAGGTGGGATGTTTTGTCATGCTGCAGCTGGGTACCGCTGCAAGTGTATTTTAATTTTCTTATGAAAACGGATTTATTTTGTGTTTTCTTACCAGGAGGTAAGATTATGAATTTTTATTATTATTATTATTATTATTATTATTATTATTATTATTATTATTATTATTATTATTATTATTATTATTATTATTATTATTATTATTATTATTATTATTATTATTATTATTATTATTATTATTATTATTATTTAATGCTTCACGAGCCGAATTACCAGCAAAAGTAATTTTAATTCGACAATAATTATAATTACAATTATATTATTTTGCTCTGATTTCTTTCTTTCTTTCAAGTAAAGACTCTTTAATATGGAAACGATTTAAATAAAAAGGTCAGAGTGGGGAAAATCTGCTTGATAAGTACTCATCAAGCAGATTTCCCCCACTCTGACCTTTTTATTTAAATCATTTCCATATTAACTTTATCCTATTTAATTGTCTTTTTAATTTTTTTTTTTTTTTGGGTGGGGGGGGGGGAGGTTAGTGGAAAGCAACTAGAACAATTCTGTCTATGGTCGCTCGTACTTCACTAGGCTAGAGTCCACCAGAGAATAATAATCTCTACTCCATAATCTTTAAGGCATTTTAGGTAAACAATATCTTGGGGACGAAATACCTGTACAACTTACAATTTATTTTCGCTTAAACTGTTCCTTCATCATATACAACGAACAGTTAAATCCAGATCAATTAATTTATGTCATAACTGACCTTTTTGCACACTTTAGACACCAAAATATAATTCAACCATACGTCTCTAACTCTGTAAAAAACATTTTCCTCAATGGCAACTTTCATAATTATGAAGCCATGTCAAAACCAGATTGCTCTAACCTATATAGTCTTTTCAATACACTTAGGACTCTCTTGATTTTGAGGTAAGATCAGTTTGGGATTGTGAAGAACCAGAATTTAAAGTTTTTCATGGGCAAGTAACCCCATAATTTTATTTCCCTATAAGCATTCCTTCTTGTTGCGCATTCAATATTATATCGACAAAACTTCTTCTCCTGTCATTAATTAGATCCCTGATGACATTCTTGTTGTAGATCTTGACACTCGACTCGCCTTCCGAACCGGTTTAAGGTTATTTTAGTGATTTGAGTACGTATTATTATACAAATGTAAAATTTGTCCTTAAGAAAAGCTACGTTACATAATAATTTGCTAAACACGCCCTTAATATGTGTCTTAGTTTGGCGAAAACACCCGGATATAGCCTGTATATCAAACTGTTTGGAATCGGTGTTGCTTTACTTCCTTTAACAATACATGGCTCTGAATGTGGATAAAAGCATGTTCACAAGTTTCTGGGCGACTCCACGCATTTTGTCCTAGCACCACCTTCAAAATCCACCTCAGCTAGATTTTGGTGAGGAGAGAGGCACAATACAAATCTAAGTTACGTGAAGCCCAATTTCGCTCCGATTAGAAGATGCCTCTTAATTGCCATCAAGGAATCATTCAAGCATGAATTATGTTTACTGTATAATTATGATCGTTTTAAGATCCGGCATCAATCCCTGACTTAGATGGGGCCAAGCTGCTTAAATGTTCAGTACGGTTTGAAAGCCATGCAATAGGCAGAGGATATCAGCATGAAAGAATAAGGATGTAGGCTTCTCTGCTTCAGTCCTGTTGTCTCTCTCAGCACTTCATCTTAAATCCATAAAAAATAAGCACTGATGAAGAAAGTATATTTTAAAAACTACCGCTTTCAATGCTAGTGACAGGGTAGCCGAAAACTCGCAATAAATATTTTAGAAATGTCACCGAATGTGCTACAATCTATCTACTCGTGTACTCTTTTGGCAGCACAAATCACACTTTTATGTCTTCACCATTTAAGAAACGGACCAAGATTGAAGAAAGAAAATGGAAAGAAGAAAAAGTCACTTGCTAGATTTTAAAAAATTGCTTGGTCCGAGCGCAAAACAGTTACCGGCTGAAATCTTTAAGTTTAAAAACCACTGACTACTGTGAAAGGGGCTGAAAAACAATGTGTTCAAAGTTTCACCGAATGTACTAAAAACCGTGAAGTCTATCGCGTCTTAACCGTCTTTACACGTGTATTCTTTGGCTCCACGCAATTAACCTTGATATTTGAACCTTTTAAGATATGGGCCAAGAATGAAAAAAAAAATGGGGAAAAAAAACCTGCCTGGTCTGAGTGCGAAATAGCATTTACTTGATTTATGTAAAAATAATGTTTCGTCCCTCCACAATTATTCGTGATCAGTTAACCAAAGAATTTCTTTAAATTTATTCTATTCATTCTCTGGACGTAATTTAAGATACAAAAAAAAAAAAAAAAAAGAAAATTAATATTGGAGAAAAAAATGCAAGCGTTTGGAAAACCCACCTTTACACGAATATTCGCTTGAAGAAAGCCAATTGAATCTTATTATCTCAACAAAATATGCTTAAATTATTATTATTATGATTATTATTATTATTATTATTATTATTATTATTATTATTATTATTATTATTATTATTATTATTATTATTATTATTTTGTCTCCTTGTTTCCTATCATTCAAATAATTCTGCAATTGAGTATACTTTCAATCAACGAAAGCAATGAATACACGAAAATCGTAGCCAATACAACTTTCAATCAACAAAAGCAATGAATACACGGAAAACGTAGCCAATACAACTAGACCTATTAGTTGGTTGTAAGTCTTGTCGGGTTCCTTGGTTTGAGATTAATATTCCTTGGTCTGGGCTTTTCGAGATCTGCTTGAAATTATCCGATTACTTCTTTTTACCACTATGTCTTTCTCCATCCTAAGGGTTTGCGGACACGATCTCGTCAGTATTTATTCGCTGAACAAAAACACAACTGGAACGGAGTGAAGTACTGATAAACGCCGATTCTAATTTGGACTCAGGCTTCCTGTTATAAAAGTCGCTGAATCAGCTTTGTCGCATATTTTTTATGGAGTAAAAATTGTTTATAACGATATTGGTTTCTTTTATTTTTTTTTTTTTTTCTTATCCAGTAGGAATTTGGTCTGCTTTGATCACTTTGACAGAGAAAGCTATAGACTATTCGGTGAGCCGAGGGCTCATCGCCAACAGGTGTCAGCCATGTTGTCCAACCGATGATCTGGTCAAAATCACTGAGCTCGCAAAAGACAGGAAACAGTGGAGAGAACTCTCTGCGAGGATAGAGAAAGCTGCCGAAGCGTCACAGACGGTGAACTGGGATGCGACACGGCAATAAGTCAAGTAAGTCAGTAGGAATTTATTATAAAATATTTATTTTTTCAAGATCTTAAGGTGTTTCAATTAAAAAGAACAAGAAAAAAAAAAAAAAGAAAAAAAAAACATGACATCAAAATCTCCTTACGGACTGGGGGTATGGTACAAGGCTCGAAAATTCTGAATTTCTCAACTAACCCTCAGTCTTTTTCCAAACTACGACGACGAGTTATTTGAGAGCTTGGCCGACAGAGACGATATATGAATATTCTCCTTGAAAGGTGGGCCTATATCAATTGACCGTAACAAAGAGCATGTCTTCCGCACTTCACACATGGTTGGATTTAAAGGCAACAGCATCATTTTAATTTTATGGGTTTTTAAAAGTCTACACTGGATAAAAATTTTATTCATTTCCTAGAACTAAATTTCTTGCTTTGTAATACATTTTCGCGGGTTAAAATGAGATGTCCGGTGACCTAAAAAAAAAAAAAGAAAAAAAAAGCCCCGGTTATGGGATTTGAAGACGAACCACGTGGGGTTTTTTTTTCCCTTCGGTTGGCGGGACAGATCGGACAAGAGTGTCATGCTTTGCCTCCTCTGAGTGAGATCGAGAGTTCATAAACACGAATTTACATCAGTGAATATAGCTTTTAATAAACATTAACAGCATGTTCTAAATATAGAATCAATTGTACGATATAAAGTCTTTTCAAAATTATGAAAGATATGCTCGACTGCCAACATGAAAGTCATTACTATTTTTTAAAGTAATATATTCACGGCTCCATGCAATGACCTGATTAACTGCAATCAGTGAAAGCAGAGGTAATTCATTAAATAGGTCAACTGAAAAAATGCTTAATATAATTAATTATCCGTAAAGGAATGCAGTGACAAGTGTAATTGTAGAAAAGAAGGCTTTTTAGTGTTTTCCCCTCTTATCAGCATCACTAATGTTGTATTCAAGAATCTAATAAGTCAGATAGGCCTAGCAATGCACTAGATTTCCTTGCTTGTATTTGACCAGCCTTAATTTCAACATGGCCGCACTTGTATAGAGTAATATATGTGCCTGAATGTGGAAAATGCAGTTGTCTTACAAAATCAATGCAGAGAAACAGTCATTTCCCCTCTTTAAATATTGGAGCACTAGATCTAGTCCCGCGCCACAAACTGAAATTGAGCTGACCTACGCTGATGATGCTAGCAAGCTAGCTCGCCACTTCATTTGAAATCGACTTCGACAGCTCTTCACCTTTCACCTTAGAGTAACAATAATATTATATCACAATTTATTGATTATGGCCTAAGAGAAAGACGCGATTCTGGAACCGCAGGAAGAGAAGTTTGTTTTTTTCAACTGGCAAATGCACTTTTCAGACAACAAATCTTTGGCAGCTGTTACTAATTTCAAAACACTCTGACTCAAGGGCTCTTAAAATTGAAATGATTCAGTTTTTAGCATGCAAAACTGACTTTATACTAGCAGCTGTTAATGTAACCCACATGCGACATGCGAGTATTTGCCAATTGCAACGAGGCATTTTTTAACTATTTGCAACACATTTGTTATCTGACAAAGGCGAGAACATAGCCTAAATAGCCCCTTCCATAAACTTTCAGAATAAAACGAGAGATCCTGAATATTTGGGCAGCATTGCAAAATATTGCAATCGCATTACCCGGCTTCATTAGCTCATTAAATATTACCCTTTTTATTCCCTTAAAATAAAGTTAGCTTTGACAGGTCTTCATAGAAGGATGTCAAAGCAATTTAGTATAATGCAGGTTTATCTACTGTGTATCCTTCCTTACAATGGGACAATATCATTTTGTTAACAGAATTATGCAAAACGTGCTGTAAGTCTGCTCATCCTCATGGTTCTCCCACTTGAAAGTAGCGTCATCTGTTAAGTCACAACACTATGAGAGGGACAGAGAGAAAAGTTGTCTGAAAATTTTTTGATACAAGATGAAATAACAGCTATTGATAAAACGGTTGACTTTAAGAAAATCCAGTCACCTCTAGTCATAAAGACGGGTGTAACCTTCCCTTTTTCACAGTCTGTGTGGATGTATAACCTTATCATTCATTAAAACAGTAACGGAAAAATAATTGAGGCAAAATAAGGATATTGCTTGGAGGATTTAAGTAAACTTTTATTCAGCAACAATCATTAATTTATAATTTATACAGTCTTGGTGGGTGCAATATATTGAATTGATTGCACACTCATCAGGAATAAATAAAAAAACAAAAAAAAACAAAAAACTGTATTCTAAGATATCGCTTCTACAATTCTACAATACTTAGTTCAAAGCGATAGAGAAAAATTTCCCAAGCACAGATATAACATTTTCACGATGTGACAGAGATTTATACAAGAAAAAAGTCGGTAGTGTATAACCCAATGAGTTTTAAACGGCTTGCATCTTTAATCACAACTCATTTTTTTTTAAAAGATATTTTCCCATCAATTATCACTTGATACTTTTTAGAGATACACGCACTGTGATTGATAGCGTAATAGTCTTACGTCATTAAAACATCTGCAGGTAGAATTCGTAGAGATAAGTTTTAACGTTGCTGTTATGTATTGAGCTGAGCAAGAAGTAAACATGAAAGAGCAAGGCTTCAGATCTTGAAACCTGAAAACATTTATGTGGAAAGAGAGAAAATGTCATTTTCAATATGAAATGAGCTTAATTTTGTACCTTTAAAGTACAGAGACTTTCACACCGACCATCTAGATCCAAAGATCTTTCCTCTGGTTTTAAGCCCAATGTAATCTGGTCTCGGACGTGTTGTTCGATTACTTGCGTTAGGTGCTAAGAATGGAATTTCTTGGGTTTTTTTCCCCCAGTCCATAAGGCAATAGACCTTTCCAAATTTAGACCAACTTTGAACTTGTAACACCTGAGAGTAAGAATGAGAGCAACCCATTGATCAGTAAATAACGATTAACCTTTTACAAACAGTTGGTCGAACTGTACTCTACAAGGCGTTACCTTCACGATCTAGAGAGTTGCCAGGTGGGGCAGTGTACTGCTGCTTTGTGTGACCAAAAATGAAAAAAAAAAGGTCAAACTTCTCCTTCCTTTGATTGCAAATCAAACATTGCAATGAGTGTCAGGTCAACCTCGACTAATTTGGATTACGTAAAAATAATCCCTCATTGACCCGTCGGAACCTGAATCGGTATTTGTAGAGTTCACATAGGGAACAAGTCTCGATCAATATAATTATAGCGCCTGGTTCTCAGTAAAACAGGGTTAAGGTAATGAGTATAAAAACAGGGTTAAGGTAATGAGTATAGCCCCTATCAAGATGAGCTTATTGGGAAAAGTTACAACTTTGTTTTGTCTAATTTTTATATAATCCGTACACAACCCGGTGATCTCAGGCGGCCTCAATGCATATTAAGCTTAAGCCACCCATGGACACATCGGAACTGGAAAAAGTGGCCTTCAACCCATCTACCTAGAAGGTAATATGAAGAAAATAGGTTCAGCAAAAAACGAACTATAGACAGGATGGCACTGTCACTTTAGCGGACTGTCATTTTCGTATTCGACACAAGTAAGTAGAATCAGTTCAAATTGTTTAATGAGTCCTAATTTGAAAATTAGATCTAGACGAGGCGGATCACTTGTTTAATTATGAGCAAGATTGAAAAGAGTTAGAGTTTAAGGTTATGCTCAGCAGTGATTATGAATAGGCTTTGAGTGGAACTACTGTTGTGGTCTTGTGGAGTCTTATAGGCTACAGATTAGTTTTAAAAATTCCATGAAAAGGTATCCCCATGTACATAACAAAAGACAATCGAGGATATAGAGACGTAATGGAAAACATAAAATCGAATCTGTAGACGATGTTGCCCTTTTAAAGATTCTTGTCCAACCTTTGACTATACTAGGCTTGTGGTTTTATTCTTGAATGATAATATAAAATTTTGCGAACTAAAATGAGAAAAAAAAAAAATACTTTCCATTTTCAATTTTTCCATGATCTTCCCCCTCCCCCTGACTCCAGATAAGTTCTTGAAACAATTAAGATGATATTTTACTTTCAAAACAAAAGCAGACCACACTGGCCTTCTTTCTTTACGTTTAACTGTCAATGATATAAAATTTTAATGGAATCGCTTCATGCCGCCAATGGTGTGCTATTTTGAAAAATGATAAGTTTCTCTTCATATATAATTCTGTCCTTACTTTTTAATTATAAAATTATTATTGACTGGCACAATTTGCGTGTTCACACACTTTATTTGTTGAATTTAATTGTGATATGAAAATACGGACACCTATTGCTAGGTTTTCCCTTTTTTCAGTGTGGATGTTTTTTACGTCACATCGAATGCGTGAATTCGAAGGTGGCATGCCGCTTTTGATTAAAAATAAGTTAGATTAATGCCATGGACATATCAGGATTGAAAATAAACAGGAAAAATATTCAATAAACAGAGCAATTGGAGCAAGTAATACATCAAATAGAAAAGCTTGTATTTCCTTGGTAGAAAGACATAACTGAATTTTTTTTTTTTAAACCCTAAATCTTTAATCTAAATCTGTAATAAGGACGTATGTCGTGACTCAAAGTTGGTTTAAAAAGTTAAAGACCTAATTTACTTGTGATTTAAAAGAGAATTTCACTCAGTGATAGTCATACTCATCATAGCCAAAGTCTTTCTTCTTTAATTATGTCCTGCAAGCGTTATTGCTGTTTACGAAAGCATTGACAGAAATCGTCTTATTTTTAAACTCATCTGAGATAAGGCGCAATTAAAAAAGCCTTTGAAAAAATTAAAGAGGAAAAGCGCGATTTAAAAAGCCTTTGAAAAAAATTAAAGAAATGTTTTTATCTGTAAAATATACACACAAATATACACAATTCTAGTCGTAAGTTTTATATATATATAAATAAAGATGAAGCAGCCAAATATTTATTATATGTATTTCTATAATACATGAACAATCCTAGATCATATTATATTTTCCTTGTTAGCGTATTTGATAAGACTATCGATCTTATATGAGGTGAAATATGTGAGGTAGCCTGAAATTTTCAGGTTCATGTAGAAAATTAATGTTTTGAGCTATTGGGCTTCAAACACACACGCACAAAAAAAAAATCAATTTTCAAGGTTTCCCCCTTTTTAGCTTCTTATGAACTATGGACCATTTTTCTATCTTGTCAAAAAGTATAAAAGCCCAAAAGAAACTTTAAATATGCTTTATGGTATTTTTGTGAAGATAACTGCAACCCTGCATGACAACTTTCCCTACCTTTAAACACGGTTTTCTCAGTTTTCTCATTCCCCAGCCTTGTGTTAACTTTTGGGTCATATCTCATCCAAATACTTATATATTCTAAAAAATTCAACTGTTCTAGGCAGGGAATTGGTTGGGCTTTCTAAAAATATGGAAATCACAATTTATCTTAACTAGTCATTGAGCCCGAAAATTGCAGGCCACCACACATATTCATTCCCCTGATAAAACCACCCTGGTTGATTCTCATTACTCATAGTTTTAATTAATTCCTGTAGCCTTAGTGTTAATAAACGTCTTTGTGAGACTTTCATCATTCGTTAGAGTTATTGGTCTCCGAATTCCAAGCTCATTTCAATGCATGCGTTACCTGTATGGACAAGAGTAAGCACTGGATTTTCTTATGGGTCTCTATATCGATTAACCTATTGCTTGTTTAGTTACCAGCTTCCAAGTTAATAAGCCTTTTGCTATGCTTTTTATATTTAAAAGGGTGAGATTTTAATTTTATCATCATCTTTTTCTTTTCCTAAAGTCTTTTTCAGAGGTTGCATTCAGCTCCTTTGCGTTCATGTCACCCTATGAAAGGAAATGCAAAAAAAAAAAAAACAAAAAAAAACGAGATATTTTTCAAAAGTGATACATGATTTTGCTTGATTCCCTCATAAAGCACGCCGGTTTCGCTTTATGAGTTATCATGAGTTGAGATGTACCGGTATTTAACGACTGAAATCTTGCTCGTGAGACATAATTATAAAATGTTTGCGCTATACTCTGTATCAAATCTCAGTATCTAATCTAGAACTCTAGTTGTATGAAAACTGTAAGAGTAGACTGGCTTTATTTTTAGATGTAGATTTATTTTCTGAAATCCATTTTTAGATTAAGGCTATCTGCTAGATTTAGAAGCCGCATTCAAGGAGAAATTTCGACCAAATTGATTTTCACATAAGATCTTAAACAATACTGCATTACAGGCCTACATAGAGGCAAAAGAATTTCCTTCAAATAAACTAAACGATACGGTAAAACATTGGCGTAGACATTAATTAAATGGATGACATGGACTTACGCAACACTAATGTAAAAGTTTGAATAGGAAATCTTTCTTCTTTACAAAACATAGAAAAGTGGGAATAAATGAGTATTTACATCGGCAGGTCTAGTTTTAGATTATGGTGTACCTTCCAATCCGGATATTAAAGTCCTGTTATATTATTCATTGAGCAATTGCGGGTGTGAAGGATCTTCTCTGACTTGTTTAACTTTTGCTATGTCTATTCGTCTTAGAAAGGTGTCAAAATCGACTTGACGGTCCAACAAACTCCTGATAATTTAATCTTTATCAAGTCTAGCCTTAGTTGAGGTAGCCGAAAATTCCTAAAAAATTCCAGGAGGTAGGGTGATTGAATGCTATTGTTTGGTCCATGTTTCGATGAGGTGTTGAATACTGTGGCATACTGGGGAAAAAAATTCTGATCTGGGTTCAAATCGCCTAGAAATGTCTAAAATGGTAAAGTCTCTTAAAATCATCCAAACGAATTAGGATCATAGGCAATATCCATGCGTGATATTCTAAAATAAAAAAGGGACAAAGTAGAGTGGTCGACTCTCGATTCCCCCCTTGTTAACACCACTCCAAATAGCCAGGGCATGATATCCAAGTTTGGACTGCCCCACTTGAAAAGGAACTTAAAGTCTGCTATCGAAATGGTGTTGTGGAAAGAAAAGTGCATGAACTTTGGTGCTCCCAAGGCGATAAAATTAAACTTTGGCTCTATAAGTCTACGTTTATGAATGTCTTCGGTATACATCGATATTGCAAGCTCGAGCGGGCTAAATTTAAGAATAAATCGGTACTGTAATTGCGACGAAAATTAGCTCTGGATTCCAGGAGATAGAGAAGTTTCGAAGTTTTAAAGTCTCTCAAATAGGCCTTTAAAAAATCCAATTTTTTTTAACTGTGCGTAAGATTTTTAGGTCAGATTCCTGTCAGATCCGTCGCTACTCAGGGAGTACAAAAGGAGCTTTGTTCAATGCAAGTGCAAATGCGCGCAAGATTTCTTCGACAATGTAACCAATAACATCCTCTTATTCTGTTATCTTTTGAGCTCAAGTGCATATCTATATTATAAAACGCAACTTCTGTACGCTGTTTCTTTTTCCGCCATCTCCCCCAAAACTGCTCCATATACAGTAAAGAAGCTAACTGAATTTTGTTCTGCTAAGATTAGTGTCCCACGCGATATAATAATAAAGATGAAGAAAAGTTATGGATGTAGGCTCAAAAAAAATTTTTTTAAGTTTATTATACATTTATTGTAATTATGTTCATCCATTTTTATTAGCAAATTTGTTTTGATCGACCAAATAAATTTTTAAAAGACATTGGAATTTTTAAATCGATAAAATGGTTTAAAACAATTTATTGTTTTCTTTAAAAAAAAAGACAAAAAAAAAAAAAAAAACAACAAAAAAAAAAAAAAAAACAGCTGTTTACATCATTGGAGTAAAAAAAAAAAAAAACTGAAAAGAGAAAAAAAAATAAAACAAAATTTTGCCTCCTCTAGCTTAAAAACTAAATTTTAATTCTACGCGGGAGGCTCAAGGAGAGATAATATAATATTTTTGCTGAAAATGTTGCTTTCCTCTGGGTGAGATAAGTCTATTATTCTTTCCTGAAGCTTGCTTTTCTTCAAAGTAAGTTGCATGGCTCTGGAAGATATAAATCTGTTATTGTTGTGAAGTTTGCTTTTCTTCAATATAAATGTTTTCTCCACCTAGTGTGAATATGCTTGTCTATTATAGTAACCTTTTTATTGATTAGCATTAAAACAAGACCTCGAGCGAAGCAAAAAAAAAAGTAAACATCTTAAGCTAAGGAATGCATATCAGGGAGGTTTGGGGGTGGGAAAGGGAGCCGGGGGAGTGTTAAGGCCGTTCATCTCCGAACGATGACCGCAACACGTGTATAGAAAGCGTTCTTAGCTTATCGACTTTGTTTAGGAAGAGTTTCTACTCTGATGTAAGAATGATGTAACCGGCTATTGAGATAAGACATCATGAGGCAGAAATAAACTGAATTCGTTGAATGCTTGGATACTCTGGAATGAGTGGACCTAAATTCGAGCTAGTGTAGGCATAACAGGGTCAACGACAAACCTGCTGCCTCTTGGGGATCATTCTATTTTCAGTTGTGGTGGTCTTTCCGTTGTCAAAGTTTATCTCTTCATCGTTTGAACTGTCACGGAAAACTTTATTGGAGATGACACGAAGCAGCTGGGACTGAATGGTCTTGTCATCCTTATCCAAATGAGATATAATGATTTGGGAGTTTAAATAGTGATATAAACAGAAAATGTGGGGAAAGTTATGATATCAGTTTTCCGTAATAAGGCTCTGTTAATGGTTCTAAACTTGTAATGAGTCGTTCATTAACCGAAAGCAACAAGGTTCTCCTAGATGTATTAAAAATGAGTCTTGCTTCTATTAAGCGGTAAGTGTTGGCCTGTGGTTAAAACTCAGTACCGGTACTGGATGTATCAGCTGAGGCGACTCACAGATGAAGAGGCATAGCACCTATCACCTGAAATTGTTTAAAACCAGCAGTCACATCACAATGATTGCTCAGCTCTATATTGCGGCATTTGTAAAAGGGCGTTTTTCATTATATTAGAAAAGGTTTCAAAGTTGTTCAACAATAACAACTAAAACGGGCTTTGTCGCTCTTGGTTTTAAAATAAAATAAAAAATAGTTTTAGTTTCGGAAAATTTCACATGGACATGGCTTTCCAAGATGATTCAAAATAAGGACAAGCCTATTTTTCCGGAAAACTGTAGGTGGAACATATGTTACATAGCAAAAGCATGTTCTACTCCTTTAATGGAACATTTTACGTAAAACAAACAAACAAACAAACAAAAGAATCGGAGACTGGGTAATAAGACCATGTATAGTCCAATGTAAAACCCTGACTCGAGAACTGGTCTTCTTTGCCGATCGTTCTACGTGTATAGATAATTAAAGGGGCTTAAAAGGGTAGTAATCTTGAAGGACGGTAGTTTCAACCACAAATTTTATTCTCGCTTCTAATGAGAAGAAAAAAATGTGACCATGGTCACTGATTGATTCCGATGCTGCATCCTATATGGCAGATTAGCCTTTTAGAAGGTCACAACTGGCGCGTAAAGCATGGAAATGCCGCCTAAATGTCATTGCATGCTATATTCTTTAAATAAACTACTATATACGAATGCAGCCTATTTTTGCCACAGCTCTTTTTTTTTTTTTTTCAAAATTACTTAATTCGTTGACCTAGTTTGAGAAGCATAGCCTCAGTACTCCGAAAAGGACTCTTGAAGTTTTTGTCTCCTTCTCGTAAAAGTTTGCTCCTTTGATGTCTGTAATTGAAGAACCACTTTGAGATGCTATGTACTGATAACAAAACATTTGCATAAGTTACAGATAATTGGTTGACTTCTAATTTTTTACGCCTATTTTATTTTATTGATTGTAAAAGTTACCTTAATACTGCAGCTCGTCTCACAGCTAGAATTGTCACGATTTTTCTCTAAAATTTAATATTGGCCCCTGATTGTGCCGGCGTGACCTATGGCTTCAAGCTCAGAAAGATAACGGCTGATGATATATTGGTGATTTAACTGGCAGCTCTCTGTTAATATTATTGTTTTCAGTGATTAAACTGGCTGCTCTCTGTAAATATTATTGTTTTCAGTGATTAAACTGGCTGCTCTCTGTAAATATTATTGTTTTCAGTGATTAAACTGGCTGCTCTCTGTAAATATTATTCTTTACAGAAAGCGGTCGTTTTCTGCAATTAAAAAAAAAAAATCTATTTCTTTTGAATAGACCTCATGCATTTCCATTCCGATACGAACTCACAAACTGAAGACCAGGATCGAAAGT
>JAWDGP010004190.1:897500-915000 GCA_033675545.1 Elysia crispata
GCGGTGGAAACGACTGCTAGTGCTGGCTGGGCAGCAGCTCATACAGGGATACTGTCGCAGCGGCTAGTGTTGTCCCTGCCATATTTATAACTCTCTCTCTCTCTCTCTCTCTCTCTCTCTCTCTCTCTCTCTCTCTCTCTCTCTCTCTCTCTCTCTCTCTCTCTCTCTCTCTCTCTCTCTCTCTCTCTCACATACACACACACTTTCTACTTCTTGCTGCCTGGTAGTTTTATGCCGTCCTACAGCTCGCTCTCTCACTCTCGTTTTCCTTTGGTTTCCTCTCTCTTTTCCTCTTGCCGGTTCGGTTACTTATAAGTAGACCCCGTAACCAGTACCGGCATACTGAGTCAGTAGACAGGCTACATGTAGCTCGTGTTCTCCGTTGATAAGAAGGCGGTCTGATAGGTAAGTGACTTATCTTATACGAGGATAGAATCTAAATATGCATGCATCATTAATTATTATTATTATGCTGACAGTATTTTCATTATTTGTGAGGCAAGCAATTAGTAAATGGATAGAGTGTCATAATTTGGATAGAGTGTCATAATTATGTTACTCTGAGAGAAACCTAATGAGAATAGAGGCCAGTCTGAATCACGTTCCGGCAAATATCGCTAGAAATCAACTGTACTCTCAGCATCAGATTGTCCACATTGATTTGTTTTGTTTTTTTTTTTTTTGTTTTTTTTTTAATTATTGTTGGACGATAAATCAAAGATTGACTGACAAATTAATTATTTCTCTACCAAAAAAAAAAAAAAAAACATAAATAGATAAGTAGCATTACCGCATCGTTCGTTTAAGTAAAAAATCATGACGGAAGAAAATGGCTCATCTTTATAAACAAGTTTATCGATTTTTACGTGCTTGTTGGCTTTTAAACTGCCATTGACTATTACAACAGCAATGCAGTAAGCTTAATTGGTCTTTGATGATTACCCAAGCACTGTTTTTCACATTTACATTGTGAAACTGTGCTTTGATTCTTTAGTGCTGGAAACTATTGTAAAATATGAGGCCTTTTAAGTGCGGGGAAAGCGGGAACCGTAATAGTCTACAGTGATAAATTTAATCTTATGCTATTGTATGCAATTCTTTGTGTTAAAAATATTATTCATTATTTTAATCGAAGAGAAGTGATTCTGCATACTACTCTAACTTAAGTGTGTGAGATCAAACATTTTTATTCCGTTTGGAACTTTTTAAACGAGAAAAGAAGGAGAATTATTTTCTTTTATAACACAATTTGTTAATTTACACCCTCATCAATTAGAAACTGTGCATATGCAATAATTTTTTTTCCTTTTTCTCTGTTCCTGCAAATTATTAACGAAAATCAATCTCATAACTGAAAAGATTTGTTTGTACAATTTCACAGGGACTAGAGCCTTTTTTGTGAAGATGAGAAAGGTTTTCGTGGTAGAAGTAAAGAAACAGGAATGTTCAGGGTATTAATTCAGATTTTTGGATTTTTGTGATCATTTTGGAAAGATTTGGGTGGGGGAAAGGGGGAAGAGGGCGTTATTTTTGTCTTGTTGATGTTGCTGCTTTTGTATCTCTCGATGCTGTAGTTGCAATTATCTATATTAATTATTATTATTTTGAGCTACTCCTTTCATTTTCATTATTCTTCCTTTCCTCCCTTTTCTTCTCTATGCCGATGAAGTGTACTTTTTTCGTCTTCCTCTTCACCTTTCCTTGTCCATTCTTCGTATTTTTATCCCTATTTTTTTCTCTTCGTCTTCTTCCGTCTTTTATTTCTCTATGACCCTCTCTCCCATTCCTTTCTCTATTTTTTCCTTCTCTTATTTTGCCCCTTTTCATTAACGTTTTTTTTTTTTTCATCACTGTGTTCTTTTCCAATCACCTCAACTATTAACAGTAAACTGTTGATATTCTCTCTTTCTCTCTCTCTCTCTCTCTCTCTCTCTCTCTCTCTCTCTCTCTCTCTCTCTCTCTCTCTCTCTCTCTCTCTCTCTATCTATCTATCTCTCTCTTTTTTTCCCTCTCTCTCTCTCTTTCTCTCTCTCTCTCTCGCTCTCGCTCTCTCTCTCTTCTTCTTCCTTTATCTTCTTCATCTTGTCCTTCTCCTCCTCCTCCTCTTCCTTCTTCTTCTTCTTCTTTTTCTTCTTCTTCTTCTTCTTCTTCTTCTTCTTCTTCTTCTTCTTCTTCTTCTTCTTCTTCTTCTTCTTCTTCTTCTTCTTCTTCTTCTTCTTCTTCTTCTTCTTCTTCTTCTTCATCGCCCTCTCCTCTAAAAATATCTTGAACAGTTTCCGCTCATCAACAGTTTCAGCCGATTCTTGTCAAACTGTATTCGGTCATGCTCATTATAGTTTCTTGATCTCAGTGAATCATTAAGAGCTTCCATTCGAGTATAGTTTTATTCTAACCCTATGCAAAAAGCTTTGAATTTATGAGTTTTCGATTATGCCATTTTTTTTTAATCGTGGATGACATTAAAGGATATTAAAGATTCCACATTCACTTATTAATTGGAAGCTCGACTAAAAGACCAATAATATGCTTGCAAGGCTCTGAAAGTCCCCGATAGGAAATTATAGAAACAAATGAATTGACTGAAATACTGATTTTAATTTATCACAAGAGTTCAGGTTATGCATGTGACGCCACGGCCATTTCAAATTGAAACAGCAATTATTGCCTTCATCGACTTCCTGATCCATTCCGACAGCTGTAACCATTTCACTTCAAGTTTTTAGAACAAGAATGCTATTGGCCGTAATGTTTTATCATTTATAACAATATACATCTACTAGACAAGCTTGCTTTTCAAAACAGTGATCTATAAATGATCATTCAGAACCAGTGACCATGCGTTCATTTAAAACATTCTTTGATTTGAACTTTGTCTATTTGAAACATTTTTTGTCTAAAGAATCTGATTACTGAAGGATCTTGAGAGATTAGGATTTAAACCAGGTTGAGATGTCAAGAGGAATTCAGCTAATCAACATACTTATGAATCTTTATCTCTCTAAAAATAATCTTTTGACAAGTCCATAAGGCTGATTCAGTGCGATATTGTCGTATCTCAAGATCGTAGTTCCGTCAATCTCGCACTGAGCCAGCGATAAGCCCTTGAGTTAAAAGAGAATACTAGATTTGGTGACGAATTGCGTCACGCTCGTAGCATCCAATCTGCTGGTTCATGAAGCACGTTTTAAGATCATATTTTGCTTCTTTGTTGTACTTCTTATGAGATTAAATTATTGACTATTCACTTTCTTTAGATAAATAGTCTGAATTCTTCACTCTAGACTCTAGCTATCTATAAATAGCTCCGCCCAAAATGTAGAGGATTTTAATTTTTTTTTTACATTATTTTCTTTCTTGTCAGTGTTCTTACCTGCCTTGTTATATATATATTACTTTGTTTTTTTTAAAGAAGCTAGGTAAGTATCAGGTGCGTAAATGTGAGAAAGCCTATCTTCATAACCAATACACTCAAGCCTACTGTTTTATTCTTCGTATAACTTAGGAAGTCAGATCAACACAAATTCCACTAGACTGTCGGGAATTTCCAAATATCTTTGAGTGGGGCTTCAGAGCAGTGTTCGTTCTTGTGCAAAATTAAAATTTTTGCTGTCGTCTGCAGTTCCGGCGGAGGTCAGATTTTTTTTCCTCCATTATTTTTCATCCAAAATGAGACAAAAACTTCCCAAGGATGATTTGTTTCAGTGATTTGCAATAAATTATCACTTCACATAGCTGATAGTACTCTGGCTCTACTTGGTCTAAATCTAATAAATATAATCCTTCAAATTAATACTCGTCTAAACGATAAGGTTTTTATCTTTTGCTTTACCAGAGTGATTTCCCACAAGAAATAGGAAAGGTAACCTGTCATCACTCATTCTAAACAGTCTGAGGACAATCATTATAGTGGTCAGAGTTAATCTTCTCTAATCCCCTGTAAAATTAATGATACTTAAAAACATGAGTTTTACTCACAACACTTCATGCCCAATAATGTCTTTCAATACATTTAGGACACTCGTTGATGACCGACGACAAACCCTCAATTTTTGTTTAGAATCAGTAATTAAGCATTGTCAAAGAAAAGTGACATCATCGCTTTTTACTCTATCCGCCTTGCATTGTCTTGTTTGCGTTTACAGCACAGGATGGTCGGTTCCATTCATTTGGAGACTCTAGGATCGGTATTATTAGATGCATAATTATGAAGTTCATGATGTAGAATTCATCGTAGCCAACGCTGAAAACATATTAGCAAAGGATCGTCGGAAAGTTATTTGACGTTTATTGATACTGGAATTGATATAATTGGTCTCGAGACTTAACTGGTTTTCGGGAGTTTTTGGTTATTTGTTTGCTTGCATTTAAGTTAATTTTCAATCTTGTTTAATGGCGTCTTAGTGACTTGACAGGTTCTCTATTACAATTTCATGTATTTTTTTATTTACTTTGGATGAATTATGTATGGTATGTCTTGAAACCCACAAAAACCGTTTTCACGTTTTCTACGCATAACAAAGAAGAGAATAATGGGATTTCTCGAGGTAAAAAAAAAAAAGAAAATAAAAAGTTTAAACATGATTGGAGCGAAGTTTTCAAAAGAGACATGGAGTAATTTCCTTAGCTTGAAATCCATCGTAGGCAAAATGAATGCTATATATAAGTTTTTTCCTCATTTATTTGATCATAAGAATTGGACAGAAATGTAAATACACCGCGTATACTTTAAATGATCTTTGACGACCTCAGAGGTTCAAAAGCTGCTGCAGGATATTCGTTACTTTCATAACGGGAAAACAGATAATTCTATACTTCCCATATTTATTTATAGATCCTTGTATACTCTAGTACTAGTGTTGAAAATGGAAATTAGTTATTCTTTTTTAAAAAACTTGTCTCGGGTAAGTAATCTGACAAGTGACTACGACAGTTGCGTATAAAATTAGTTAGGGACAATTATATCAATCAGCAAAGATGAAATGATACTTTCTTCCCGTAAGATTATTCCATTAACTCAGGAGGAGAGAAAACGGCTAAGAGGGGAAGGAAAATTGCAAAACAACACTGAGCTTAGAGCACCACGGTGAAACGATAATTACATAAAACAATCTTTTCCCTGCAAGAGAAATTGACCTTTCGACCTTTTAGCCCTTTGACTCGACCTGTGGTTGATCTCAGTTTTTTTTTTTCCCTATCTGTTTGACAATTTCCGTAACAGTTTTTCTGGAGCAGTTTTAAGCTAGTTGCATTAAGGTTAAACTATTTAGTATTTATTACACAGAATGATCTATAATATTATTAAACCTGTAACAACTTCAGTTTGTAAATTAAAACGCTCATCTTTATCAAAGCATTAAGTTTTCTTTTGCAATCTCAATGTAGGAAATAAAAATGAAAAAAAAAAATGACTCGATGAAACAAATCGAATACATAGGTAGAGAGATGTCTTTTCATTTCCGCCGTATTTTGTCAACCCTCATCGGTTTGTGCCGAAGTTGAAAAAACTTGCTCTATGTATTTCGGAAGATATTTATTTTTCGGATAAGTTATTTGAAGTTTAACAATAATTTACACTTCGGTTACAGCTTGTTCGTCTTATCTCTAGGGAGAATCTTAAGGAACAACTGAACATTTTGACATATCATGTTCCACATTACTGTAATTTTGGCAATGCTCAGTCAAAGATTTTGAAAATATTTTAGATTCAACTTTCCCTTCTTCTTTAGCTTAACTCATTGTTTTTTAATAATATAGTGATATCCACTATGAATCTACTTTTCCTTGTCATCGCTTTTTACCTTCATATCGTATACGTATACTGAAAATGCAAACTTTTCCTTCGGATTAGGACTTCCTACTTCTATTGAGGTATACATACTTGACGAGCAGAGAAAACTCTTTCCAAAACCCTCCGATAGATCAATGCTCAATAATGAGTTGTTCAGGAAGTCTTGCTGTGAAATTGGGTACTCACCGTCTACAGTTCTCAATCGGGTAATCGTTCTCGCACCTGATGGAAGTGGTGAAATGGGTGTTAAGGATCTTCAATAGGATCCAGCTGACGGCAAACCAAGCTCAGCCAGGGTTCAAAACCCTAATTTTCAGGTCCCGAAGATCCTTGCCTACCATGATATCACCACGCCACTATCGTAAGTATTCTGCCAATAGAAATCTCAGGGAACTTGCTGAAAGCCCACCTGCTCGCAGCATTTGTTGACATGCTGGGTGTAGTTAAGATTATCAAGCTTATCTGTTGTAAAGGTAACCTAGGGGGTTTTCGACATTTCATAAAATTATGAGGTCAGTTTCCGCATTAATAAAAAAAAAAAAAAAAAAAAAAAAAACTTGCATATCTCTCTCTCTCTCTCTCTCTCTCTCTCTCTCTCTCTCTCTCTCTCTCTCTCTCTCTCTCTCTCTCTCTCTCTCTCTCTCTCTCTCTCTCTCTCTATTTACATAATATATTATATATCTCTATTCTTTTTTTTCTCTCTTTCTCTCACGCTCTCTTTTTTTTTCTTCCTAATTTTTCTCTAACGTTCCCATCAAATGAAAATTGTTGTTCTGTTTTTTTTTGTGATATATTTTTGTTTCTTTTTTAAACCAATCTCTCCACCATGTCATATTCTCATTTCCCAGACGAGTTCGCCAGCCATTTTCCTGTTTTGAATAACCATGCTTTTGGATATATTTTATTGAAGACTTTTGTCACGCGTATTAATAATGTGACTGAAGTCGTATGTTATATCATTTTTACATTAACTCATTTTTTTTTCTTGAAGAAGAAGAATTATGATTTATTCCTTCTACACCTCATCGTTATAACAATATTCGCTGCGCATAGCATTCTACAGTGCTCCGTATATATCATGATTTTCAAGAGAACACCCTTTTTTACATTATGAAGTCCAAATATAAGGTAGAATATTGTACAATGTGAATTTGGAGTTGGAGTCGACTACAAATATCTTTGAAATCTGAAACAATTAAGACATAAGATCGACATAAAAACGAAGCAGAGAAAACTTCAACATCTTTTATAATTATTCTTATTGGTTATGTTTTGTTTTTCCAACCAGGTCTTTCAACAATAATTTTCTTCTGTCCCAGTGAAACTGTAGTGGTCTTGCCAGATTCTCAGCGATCGAAAGACAAGGAAGCTTCGTTTGTTGCCAGCCAAGATGGATAAACTTACCGGCAAAAAGACTTTTTCCTCTTTAAAACCTGTGGACCTGTCCACCTGCACAAAGAAGTAAGTGATCCAAAAAATTTCAGGGAGTTGCTAAATCGCTTTTTCATAAATGCATTTGCCTTTGTTGTGATATACATGATAGGAGTTCTGTGCAAATATCGGAGTTGGAGCAAATTTGTTACCCATAATTTGAACAATGCTTTGTCACGCGCAGGCTTCCCACACACAAAAGAATTTTTACCATGTTTGTTGCGTTGATGTATTCCATTCTTATTCACAAGTGTCTGAACATTTGTGTGTTTGGTCTGCCATATTGAAAAGATCCACACCATCGCTTGAGCATTCTGTTTATCTTTTTTAAAGCATGAAATAAGTATTTGAATTTGCTTTCTTTTGTTTCTTTTTCTTTTTAATTTAAATTTTTATTTTATCATCACAAAGTGCATGAGGTGCCTACATTTGTCCTTTTTTTGTTTCTTGGCCGTAATAATGAGCTATTTTTGTGAAAATCCAAATCTATTTATAGATCCAATTAAACATTCATAATCATATAGGTTTATGATATTAAGAAACTATCATGAACCTGCGGTCACTTATTGCGGGAATTTATAGGTTTCTAATAAGCGTTTCAAATGATCTTGAAATTGATCTTTCTATAGATTTAGATGATTTCTTGGTTCAGTAGCGAAACCATATGTCTAAACCGAGAGTCTTCTACGATTCAGATCCCTCCCATGACCCTCTATTTTTAGTTAAAGTAATTAATTGAATCAAGATAGATGAACTCCTTTAAATACGTTGGGTTTTTTTTTTTATTGTTTGAAATAACCGAGGTGTAGGGTGGAAGTGAAAAGTCGAGGCCTTAAATTCACCTACCGACGGCGCGAGACTCGAACCCGCGAAGAAGGGCTCTAGGGATATCAAGGCGGACGCCCTAACCCCCATAGCCTCGAAATACAAAGGAAAGTTAAAGTTCTTGGGTTTGTCCAGGTTGAAAGGTTAATTAAAAAAAAAAAATGCTAAGAAAATGGGTAGATCATACATTCCCAAATAATATGCGAAAACAACGACCTAAAAATATTATCAAACAAATTGTGTCTTACAATGCTTATGCTTTATCTTATAATTTTGTAAAATAATCTTTTCGTGTATTAGTGGAGGTTAAAGTGAAAGAAGGGAATAAATTATAGTAAAGTCTTGTGTAGGAAGGTGCAAGTTAAGAGGCGAGTTGAGGAGGGTATGAGAAAGCCATGATTGCGATGCATTGATAATATTTTTAGCCTATATGAAAGTCCAAATAACAATAAACATGATATGCATAATACTTAGCACAGCAGCATGAGATTTCTTTTGTGTGTGTGTGTGGGGGGGGGGAGGTGGAGGCGGTACTCGGATACGCTGGAAGATAGTTTTGTCATGATTTAAATGGGGCGGACTTGGATGATCGACTTCAGAAGTTTGCCGATAACCGACGAGACTTGATTCCTATGATTGTAACCTCATCGTGCCAAAAAGAGTTGGGCATGGTGTTTACACACAGGCTTAAAACAGATACCGTAAAATCTATATTATGCACAGAATGCAATGAGTCTGTAAAACAATGAATGTGTTTTGGGCAAATGGTTTTGTATTTTTAAACTATACATTTTCTCTCTGTTTCTCTGCAGCATACAGTGGGCTGCGTTGGAGCGGTGTAAGTTTTTGGGAGAATGGCTGTGTTTTGATTCAAGAGAATAATTATTACAAGTAGCTAGTCCGTCTGTCTATCTGTGTGTGTCTCTCTCGTTTCTGTCTCTCCTCTCTTAAAACTCTCTATTACACATACTATCTCCTTATCTCTATCTCTATCTCCCTCCCTCCCCCCTATCACTCTCTCTCTCTCTCTCTCTCTCTCTCTCTCTCTAACTATCTATCTATCTATCTATCTATCTATCTATCTATCTATCTATCTATCTATCTATCGTTCTCCTGCCCCACCCCTCTCTCTAACTAACTCGTTTTGTTTTGGAGGTTTTTTTTTTAATCGAACGCCAACATACTTAGGACATGTGAGTCATAATTATGACCATGCCAGTTGTTTTTTTTCAGACTCGAAAGTTAAAATATCTAACCAATGGTCTTTGTCAATTTTCGTTTCATGCGCAATTTTTTTCGCCTGGACGGTGCGTTAGAGTTTTTGTTTATTTTGTTTTGTTTTGTTGGGTTTTTTTTTTTCAGTATTTTTTGTCTGATAGGGCCCACATATATTAAGCTTTGCACATTTACATTAATCTTTAGGCTTATAGCTGGATATAGAATCATTTATTGTATGCACAATTATTCAATAATAATTTTTTTTTCAACAGGCATGAAGCGTCATTGAATTTTCTACCTTTTTATTATTTTATTTTTTTGGACGAAAAAAAGTTAATAATGTGTATTTGCCCAACCAGCCAAAATAACCCTTTTCTTTATTTGAAATAACTAAACAAGCGAAGGAAAGAATGAAAGAAAATGAAGTCTTTTCATCGGTCAACCCTCCTCCCCGGTCGTTTAAATGACGCTGTCATAATCTTAGGGGAGATTAATATTTGATTTACAAATATGCAGACAAAAGAGCTCATTGTGTAAGTCTATGAAACGCTTATAGAGAGACTTCTAATCCATAGTAATCGGTTTCGCAGGCACATGTCACCGTAATCTTGAATGTATCGAATATTGGACTTTCAGAATGGGCTGCAGTAAGACCCAGGCCTAGGAATAAATAAATGCATATAGAATGAGCTCTTTCAAGGATATTGGCAAAAGACTGCCTTCTTGCTGCTGATGATAATGATGGTGGGGATGTAAATAATAATAATAATAATAATAATAATAATAATAATAATAATAATAATAATAATAATAATAATAATAATAATAATAATAATAATAGTAGTTGTAGTAGTAGTAGTAGTAGTAGTAGTAGTAGTAGTAGTAGTAGTAGTAGTAGTAGTAGTAGTAGTAGTAGTAGTAGTAGTAGTAGTAGTAGTAGTAGTAGTAGTAGTAGTAGTAGTAGTAGTAGTAGTAGTAGTAGTAGTAGTAGTAGTAGTAGTAGTAGTAGTAGTAGTAGTAGTAGTAGTAGTAGTAGTAGTAGTAGTAGTAGTAGTAGTAGTAGTAGTAGTAGTAGTAGTAGTAGTAGTAGTAGTAGTAGTAGTAGTAGTGATAGTTGTTGTTGTAGTATCGAAAGCCTTTCTTCCCTCACATCTCACTCTTTTACGTTTTATCCATCTATTTTTATCTCTTTTTTGTTTCTTGAATGCAAAAGATCACCAATGTTTTATTTTTTGTGCACATGGTTTTCTTTTTCCTTTTTTTTTTTCCTTTTTTTATTATTTTTTTTTTTTTAATATCATGGAGGGATGTTTTTATTGAAAAACCACCAGCCTGTGACAAATTCTTCTTCACTATGTAAGCGTAACTGGGGTAACGTAAGCTTATCACACATGACGCTGGAGACACGTGTGTGTCCCCTTAGGGTTATCTCGTCGACCTTGGATTTCACACGGGAAAGGCGGGCGTGGACACACCCCACTGAGGAATATTGCACCTGGAAGCAGAGCATGGTGGTCAGTGAAGGTCCCCAATCTAGTTTCTCGGTGAAGACAAACAGCTGGTGTCAACTGAAGGTCGTATTACGAATCGCCAGTGGGTTCACTATGACAAGGCGAAAAAAACTCTGTCTCGTCATCTGCGTTACCCCCCTTGGAGTGGACAATCTGTGAAAGCGGATTAAGTGAAGCTTGACACACACACACACACACACTCTCTCTCTCTCTCTATCTCTCTCTCTCTATCTCTTTCTCTTCTCTCTCTCTGACTCTCTCTCTCTCTCTCTCTCTCTCTCTCTCTCTCTCTCTCGCTCTCTCTCTCGCTCTCTCTCTCTCTCTCTCTCTCTCGCTCTCTCTCTCTCTCTCTCTCTCTCTCTCTCTCTCTCTCTCTCTCTCTCTCTCTCTCTCTCTCTCTCTCTCTCTCTCTCTCTCTCTCTATCTCTCTCTCTCTATCTCTTTCTCTTCTCTCTCTCTGACTCTCTCTCTCCAACCCTTTGTGCAATTACGGTGTTAAGCAAGTGCATGTAGACCGCTTCGCAGTGGCGCAAGACCAGTGGGTAAATATGTAATGACTTTTCACATTCAACTGCTCTATGATATTAACGTCAGAATAATAATAAGACGACCGTGAACTACCCGCACAAACTCGATCAACCTGATTTAATTCCACACTGTAAAAAAAAAAAAGGTGCGCAGTCATGCTGTTGGTCGTAATGAAGACAGTCTAGTGCATTTTTTTTTTCATCGAGTTTCCTCTGTGTCTGACCTTAAACGCGCACTGATACTGCACTATTACATGTTCCCGGTCACCATGGATGGAGTCCGTAGAAGAGTGCGAACTTTCGTTTCATATTAATGTGCGAAAGAAACGTGTCTGAAGGGGGAAAAAAATCCTCCAATTATATGGCAAAATAGATTTAGACTTTACAGAATAGGTTATAATTTTTTTTCTTTTACTTTTGTTTCTTATGATTTGAATGAAGCGGATTTTTCACTCCTAATCACACATATATAACAAAAAAAAAAAAAATGTCGAGGCTCGCTTTTGAAGATATTCAAGTTGCATTACTATCGGTAGGCTTGTGTTCAAAATGGTAAATGCCCACAGAAAAACACAAAACCCTTGTAATATCTAGGCTTATTTATTCAGAATTTTTTAAAAATCAAGGAATTGATTTGGTTTAATCTGCCTGAACAGGTACTTTCAATGCAATTTTACTTGCCAAAAAAAATCATATCGGAGTATCCAAGTGAACATACATAAATACAATGTCAAAATATTATAGATATTTATTATGTATTTTTATTTTTGTTTAAAAAGAGAGCCTCCTCTGTTCATCAGATAAAGTGCGTTTTTAATCTTTACAACTCAAATTCGGTCAAACAAACGTAATATTAGTTGCGATACATCTTTGTATCAGCTTTAACTCACGGACAAAGTTGGTATAGTAAGTGGTTTAGTCCAAGTCGCTGACAAAATCTTATGAGACAAATTTAAAGATCTTTGCCTGCGGAGATTTACCTTCTCTTGTTATACACATCTAAGTTAAAAGAGAGCCAGATAAAAAGATCTATTGAGCATGCTTCAACCTTTTACAAAGGACAAAGTCATCAAGTTCCATAACTCTCCTTGGCTTCCTGGCCACTTTGAAGCTGTCCCAATGGCTGAAAGCCGCGGGCTCATGCAGATAATTATGGACGTCAGAATTAGATAGTAAACCTTAACTCTTCTCTAATATCATTTCATAGTATATGGAATGGGCATCGAAATTTGTGCATTTTTGGATCAGTCGGTAGCAACATCACTTCCTTTGGAGCAGTTCGTAGAGTCCATTTATTCCGCTTTGTTTCTTGAGTATTGACTTCCCACCCCACCAACCCTCACCCCCAACCACACACCCTCCACCGTCCACCACAACTGGGAAAAAAAATCCGGATTCGTCTCCAACGATGATTCTAGTCTTACATTAAAATTCTACCTAGAATCTGATTTACACTCGAAAGAATCGGAGCAAACACGACACCCATATCGGAATCCTTTTTTATTTATTTTTTTTTTTTTTAATTCAATTTGTCTTTCTGGACCAGTTGAAATTGACATGTAAACTTTAGCTACATGTGGTGCAGCTTGGTTGAATGAGGCACATGCATGAGTTTTGACGTAATACGTGTTCGGTATTTAACCAAGTTGAATTACTTGCCCTGCAAGACGAAAAAAAATATTATTATTCCTATAGCTTCAATTTTTTCCACAGATATTTAATGTTTTTATATAAATATATATATTTGAAAAGAACTACGAAATAACAAATTGTTATGTTAATAGGCTCTAGCTAAAAAATAAATTATAGGTGATCTGTACCTAACTGCGCTGAATATTTTATCTTTATATACACAGTTTCGTCACCGCCACCATATAATCTTTCAGCATATAAAGATAATCAGATATGGTATTTCCCTCATGGCGCTTTTCATCACCCAATATTGCGGTCTCCTATAAAGATGTTTTTCATCGAGGTTTAGCCTTCATTTTCTTCTTGTGCCAACGGAAGGCCCAAGTCACCATAAAACGGTCAGATACCCTGATTATTGTTCGCCCGAGACACCCAGGGTTGAAGACACTTCCAATACACAGATACTGCAGAATTTTACGAAGACACTTTTTCAAACTTTGGTTCTCTAGCTCTATATTACCGATCACTGGGTTATTCTGTCATATAGATGTTGTATCCTTCAACGGTAATTTGAAAACTTACGAAATAATTTTGAATTAAGCCGTCGAGGAGATTTTTTATTTTTAATGCGATCGTCTCGGTAGCTGTGAATACATTTTTGTGCTTAATTTCATACGCTATTGCTATACAGGCAAACATTTTACAGAGCGAGACAATTTTGGTTATGAAATGAACCGAACGATGAAAATTGTTGATTTTCCATTAAAGAGATTTACTCTCTGACAAAAAGCATTGAGAGAAGAAGAGAGAATACTTTGTTCGCCAATGCGTTGAAAAAGAGAAGGATACGTGTCATGTCAACCCAGTATGTTCTTTATATATGAAAGAAAATTTTTGAAAATCATAATTATCAGAGAGGCACTTACTGTCCATTATTCAGTGGACAACAAATATGCCTTTAGTTGTTTGGTGCTAATTTTTGGTTTTATATTTCTTTTCCAGAGATATCGCCGACTATTTCACCAACTCCTATGATCTTTACGAAAGCTTATTTCTCGGTTTAAAAGGTTAGTATGTTTAAAAATTATCATGGAGAGATATGTCCTTTGTATAACCTGAGGTAATAATTTATAATTTTTTTACTTAGATATACCCATTATAAAAAAAAAGCAAAGAGAGATATGTGACTAGCTGCACAGATCAATCTATTTTACATAATTATGAATCATTGAAGTTAGAGAGCTGGTACTTAATTGTTTAATGAAAACAAAAAAAGTTGGTGAGAGTCTGTAAAAGGAAAAGTAAGAGTAGTTTTTCATGAAAGAAAAGTACGGCCTTTATTAATTAAAAAAACGTGGGCATAAATTAGGGAGCGAGTATATTAAAAATAAAATAAAAAAAATAATAACCCTTAAAGTTTTGAGTTATCCAGTTTTTTATAATGCGACAAGGCAATATATATATATATATATATATATATATATATATATAATGTCTTCCTATAATTGTATTTCTTTCTACTTTGGATCTATTAAAAGTGCTCACTCATTGTACCATAACCTACTTTATGATTTGTGCGAAAATCATACATTTCCGTGCTAGTAACTTACTTTCTAAAGCGAGAAACCTAACTTTAACAAGGGAGAAAGCCATTTGTCTGGACCAAACAAAATATAACCAATAAATAAGTCTCTACTCTTTGGTGTCCCAGAGGGACGTAAAATCGGGCTCTTCGAGATCGTCGATCTTGTATTTAAAAGCTACATCGGGAAGTTATCTTCATCGCCTGGATACTTAACAGTCGTCCGGATTATAGGGTTTGTCTCCGGGCGTATGTGTTGAACGAAATCATAAAGTCAGGTCCGCAAGAGACACAGGGGTTTCCATCAACAGATTGAAGAGAAAAGTAAGACTTGTTGGCCTCACATTCGGTGGGAAGACTAGGTATAGATTATATCAAACTGTGGCTTTGATAGTTCGCTTGATAAGTTACTAACTATATCCTTAATACTGCATTGAATTTCGTAGCTTGGCTTACAGTTCAACCCGCAGTTAAATTTTTTATATTCTGTTTTGTTTTGTTTTTTTACCGCAGATGATTCTGTATTCTACAAATGCCCGGACAAACTACGCCTGCCCCTAGTGTTTTACTACGCTCACACGGCTGCTGTGTTTATGAACAAGCTGATGTTGGCTGGGCTTGCCAAGGTGAGTTCTTATCTCGAACCCAGATATGCTTATGTTAGGGATAACCTACAGTCCTAGACTGTCCTATGTTAATCTCAAATGGTATTTGCACATCGATCTACTAGTCCATTATTTGATCTTATGACTCCGCAATCGTTTCTTTTGCGACGATGTAGTATCATGTTCCGAGCGATGAAATGCGAAGTTAGAGCCACCAATTGCTGGAGGTAAACAATAAAACGTGATAAATGGGGTTATGAAATCGTTGGGTATTTTATTTCACTTTATTTTTTGGTTTATCAACACCATATATATCGAGCGAAGAAATAAAAATATGAATTAGTTCACAATAAAAAAAAAAAAACTTGGAAAGCAATTCACGATTTTCTGATTCTAATTTTTTCAAAACGTACCACAGAAGAAAACACCAATTTTGTACTTTGTATGGCTCGATGCCACTTTATGCCGCTGAAATCAGATGCAGCTGTCTCTAGATTTAGCTTTTATTTTTTTTATTTTTTTTGTTTGGTGTGTGTGTGGGGGGGGTCATAAAATAATTTTGTCAAAAAAAAAAACAATTTTTTTTCTTTAAATCTCAGTACTATCCATTTTATTACAGTTGCAAGAATGTAAGATTGAATAATTTTGTTTTTTAGCACCTCATAAGAATTTAATACTTTTGGAATCTGTATGAATTGCATTTATGCTGGGTATTAACGAATGATTTTTTTTTCAGGATTCAAGATTAAAAAAAAAAGAAGTTAAAGCCGATATGTATCATATTTTTCCTCTTATTCTACCCACCAGGAACGCATCAATCTGCCGTTTGAAACCATGTTTGAGACTGGAGTCGATGAGATGAGCTGGGACGATACGGTAAGAGATGCTGGGGATGGCCCTGATTTTCTTAAAACTTTTGTCTGGCAACAAGGATAGATTGAAGCCTTCGAAGTTGGCTATGGGTTCGTCGCTAAGAGATACTGAAACAAATAACGGACTCTGCCGGTTGATAAGAGTCGTTTGAAAACTGCTCTCAGAGGGTTAAATTGAGGCGTTCTCAAACCGAATTCCATCGATGTCGTCCTACGAAAGATAAAAATAGATTTAAATCTCGTGATACGTTGAAACGCTGAGCAGGCGGGACCCCAATACCATTCAGCCCCAAATTCAGGATATAAGAATTAAGAATGTGAGTAAGGAGAGCAAGAGGGGGAATGACCACTGCAAAAACGAAAAATTCTCTCTCTCTCTCTCTCTCTCTCTCTCTCTCTCTCTCTCTCTCTCTCTCTCTCTCTCTCTCTCTCTCTCTCTCTCTCTCTCTCTCTCTTTCTCCCCCCCTCTCTCTCTTTCTCTCTCTCTCTCGCTCGCTTTCTCTCCTTCTCTCTCTCTTCGTCTTTTCTTCTTCTTCAGCCTCGTTTTATATATGTCTATCATTTCTTTTGTCTCCCTTTTACTGGTTAAGGAGCGAAGGTCGTTAGAGGGTTGGTTTTGTGCACCCTGGTAACCGTAATGACCTTCTTTGTGAATCCGAGTCCCACACCGTCGAATGGTTAGTGTAGGCATCTTTCCGTTTCCGCCGTGCCTGCTTTAGACGCAAAAAATAATGTTTAAGATCACTTCATTGAGGACACGCTAATCCATACAAAACAACGTTGTTCTTTTTCTTTTTTTTTTGATTTGGTTGATTTTTTGTTTGTTGTTGTTTTGTTTTGTTTTTTGTGTGGTTTGGTTTCTTTTGTTTTTGTTTTTTGGAGGGGGGGGGGGGGAGGGAGAGGGGTTGATTTCCTTTTTTTCCGCTTGATCTTTTGTGGTTGGTTGAATGAATCTGTAGTTGATATCCTAACTTCTTTCCTGATGTCTTTTCATCCGTCTATCGACTTCATTTTCCGGTCTTTTGAGCCTCGTGATCACCATGTTTTGGGCACCGGGCTTGTAAAACGAACAATCCATGAATCAATCAACCAAGATTTGTATCTTTCGCACGGGTCATAGACAGGCTCAGTTTACAAAGTTTGTAATCCTTCATATTTTCAATCCATGAAGTGTTGATCCAACGTTAAATTTTAACCGGGTCTTTATTTGCCCTATACACAACTTAAGGATGGATTAGCCCGATGCAGCTGAGGTTATAGGTCAGTTATAAACAAACTGGCATCTTGCTGTCGATAGAATCAAATATAAATGTCACACCTGGTAGTCAGGATGCTGGAGATCGAAAACTGTTCAACATGCTGAGGGAAATATTTGAAAAGGAGTAATTTAGAGGAAAATCCAATATCTCTTCCCTCTCATGTGTGCGAGAAATCTTCTTCTTCTTGCTGTAAACGTATTATATTTACTCATTATGCAGGAAGCCTATTCTAGTAGCCAAAAATTTCCTA
>JAWDGP010004190.1:925000-965000 GCA_033675545.1 Elysia crispata
CCCTTTCTTATTACGTTATGTCCCTGCTTGTCAATATTATTTTAGCCCTTTGAGTTTTCCAATTTAGATCGTATGATCGTTATTATTTGTACAAATAAGTTTGTACTATTAGATCTACATAATGGGAGTACAGTGGGTTATGCCATTTTTTGACTAATATCCTTGCTGATAAACATTCTTTCTGTTCTTTTGGTTTGTTTGGTTTCTTTTATTTTTTTCTATTATGCGCAATGCAAATTTTTACATTGTTAGATCTTTATATTTCACACGAGCTTGCACCTTAACACAACGGGTGAGGGAAACTTCAAAGTCCTCTTTTATTATTAGATTATCAAGGGAAGAAAACCTTTCAGGGCAAAATGCTGTCATTTGGGACAAAAGTATTAACTTAGAAGTAGTTTTTTCCGTAACAAAACTGTTTAGTTTTTAAGAAACGCCATTGCTATTTAGGGATTTAGTTGCCGCTTTGAGCAAAGGAATAACAACACGAATAAGGAAAGGGAATAGACGTGAAAAACAGATATGCGGTAAGCCAGTAGATCTAATGCATTTATGATAACTGATTGTCATTGTTTATTCTATTTGATAATGTGAACAAATAAATCAGACCAACTGTTGACTAAAGGCTGCGACGGGTCTCTCACTTTCCCAGGTTCCGTGTTATTTTTGACGTTATAGATCTTCCTCTGGACTGGCCTGCAGAAGTGAATTACCATGAAGCGAAAGCTTTTTGTGCTTGGAAAGGTCAAGGCTATCGGTTGCCCACAGAGGCAGAGCACAACGTTATTCGAGGACAGGTATTTTTCAAAATTCAGTGCAAAGTTTAATGACTAACGTTTATTTTTAAATAACTTCTTCAATTAATAGTAGCAACAGTATAAGTAAATAAGTAGTGGTAGTAGTAGTAGAAATAAGTAGTGGTAGTAGTAGTAGTAGTAGTAGTAGTAGTAGTAGTAGTAGTAGTAGTAGTAGTAGTAGTAGTAGTAGTAGTAGTAGCAGTAGTAGCAGCAGCAGCAGCAGCAGCAGCAGCAGTAGTAGTAGTAGTTGTTGTTGTTGTTGTTGTTGTCGTTGTTGTCGTTTATTATTATTCATCTTGTGCTTGTGCTTGCTTTTTTGTTGTTTCTTTTATTTCGTCCACTAAATACTCATTTACTCACAATATGTAACTCCATTAAATAATTCTCCCCCCCCCCCGCAACCTAATCTCGGAACTTGGTGTTTGCAGTTACCTGTCACTAAAGGGGTAGTGAGTGACATCATATTTCACGACAACATTCAGGCCAATCTTAACCTTCAGTTCGGCTCCTCAACAGTAAGTAGAATTATTGCTTTAAGTTTCAGCAGTAAGATTATCACTTCTTCTTTTTTTTTGTTTGTGACATATAAAGAGATTTCAGCTTGAAGAGGCAGCGTAAAAGAGAGGATCAAAATCTATGGCAGTTACTCTAATTGCATATAGGTTCTAGTATCTCTCTCTCTCTCTATCTCTCTCTCTCTCTCTCTCTCTCTCTCTCTCTCTCTCTCTCTCTCTCTCTTTCTCTCTATATCTATCTATCCCTCTATCTATCTCACTTTTTCTCAGTCTCTCTATCATTATCTATCTGTCACTTTTGTCTCAGTCTCTCTCTCTCTCTCTCTCTCTCTCTCTCTCTCTCTCTCTCTCTCTCTCTCTCTCTCTCTCTCTCTCTCTCTATTTATTGATAGCAGTATGTCCTAGTGTCCTATTGTCTGTTTTGCTATCTTTCTTTCTTTCTATCTCAACCTATCTGTCTGTCTATAAATCTATCTGTTAAAGTATATCTATCTGTACATCGATTTTTTATTTGCCTATTTATTAATCTATGTATTATCCGTATATTCATCCTTTATACACCACTTTAAAAAACTTTAATCAATATCTACCATAGCGCAGCCCTATTAAATTAGTTTTTCTCTAATTATACTATTGTTTGAGCTGGCACTTCTAACTTTCTGTCCTGAATAGAACCCATAGTGGAAAAAAAAAGTTATTCATTCAAGTAGAATGAATTTTCTGTGTTTCATCCCATATTCTTCTCAATGTGTGTGAGAGTATGGTGATTATTTTTTTACTTTTTTTTTTGGAGGGGAGGGGAGGGTTGCATGTGTGTTGTGTGGAAAAAAAAAAAGGGGGGGGGGGGTTAATCTAAGTCTTAGATCTCCATTTCCTAGAAAATAGTTCATTTACGTTGCGTGGGTATCCACTGACATTTCATCAAATTTTTCGTCTTTTATAAAAAAAAAAATGTTTCCCGTGTAATTTGAAACGGATAATTTTTACGTCTATTCTCGAAGGACTTTCAGAAGTTAACGTCCTCTAAGTTTCTGGACTTTCAGAAGTTAAATGTCCTCTAAGTTTCTGGAAGAATCTTATACGGCAAAATTTTTCCGTCTGCAGCCGGTGAACTTGTTTGAAGCCTCGGCTACTGGCCACTATGACACCATGGGGAATGTGTTTGAGTGGGTGGAGGACCATTTCAACGGTCTGCCTGGATTCCAATCCCACTTTTTGTACGATGACTTTAGCTCCCCGTGCTTCGACGGCAAACACAATCTAATTATGGTAAGTATAATTATTTCTGAGGGGCAGCAATGTCTATCAAAATGTAAGACGTCGTTTGTGCCTCTAACTAATCTAAATAGGACCAAGCTTTATTACTAGAGATCCGCCTTAAATATTGTAGAAAATAGTGGTAATGATTCACATGAATTTTCACCCATGTAAAACAAATGTATTTAGCCCTTAAATCTTTTCAATAGGCATGAATGATTATCTTGCTGATGAGAGAGATTGGAACTATAGATTTCTAGAACTAGGGACTATGCGTTATTAAGGGGCATGATATTATGACGCTTTTTCCCTGTTCAAGTTAATTTACTACACTTTGAGGAAGATTCAAAGGAGGACTAGAACTGTTTTCGTTGCGAAAACTTTTCATGAAAGCAAAAGTAAGGTGTCGGAGGGAAGAAATATAAAAAATACTAAATTCTTCTAAGCTTTTTTTCTCTTGCACGTCTTGTTAGCTATGGATCACACCAAAAACTTGCAAAGGAAAAGGAATGCTGTTAAAAAACTCAAGTGTTATCCGAAGTCGATATTGGAGATGTTATGGCAAAAGAAAACGTACCAATATTTTTATATAGTTAGGTGAGAAAAAATTTGGAGAAGACAATATAATTATATAGATAACATAAAACATATTTTTAATTATAGCTAGCATATAATAACAATAAGCACGAGAGGGGAAAATTTGATTTTGCATTGGTAATTTGTTCCTTTTTCGTTATTAATCTGAAAGTATTTTTCTGTAAACTTTGTTTTGCATAGGACTAACATGACTTCTTTTTATTTATTTCTAGATTAATAAGCATTATTTGTTTTGCGTGCTTTTTTCCTGATTTACTTTATTGCTTTTATAATTTTTTCTTTTTTTTTTTTTTTTTTTTTTTTTTTTTTTTTTTTTTTTATTTTTGCAAGGGGGGCTCATGGATTTCTACCGGTGCCTATGGATCTCGGTTTGCCAGGATTGCCTTCAGGAGACATTTTTACCAGCTTTGCGGTTTCCGGTTAGCCAGGAGTAAGGACATAGAGGCAGAGCTGCCAGCAAAGGCTGTCGAAACAAGTGTATACATTCTAGGCTGTGGAGTTGAGGGTACGTTGTCACGAATAAGATGATAGGTCAGTGATATACATAAATGGGGTAGGGCCAAGTGTAAATCTATTCGAAGATAATGTTTTGAATATTACTTTATCACATTGACACATTAATTTGAATTCAATAATACTGTTATCAAGTTCGATTCAAATGAAAAGGACTGATTTGAAAATCGTAATGTGAAACCTAGAGAAAAATTGAAGTTAAAAATGTTAGTCTTAATTAATCATTAGCGAAGGATTTGTAGCTCTTTGTACAGGTTAAAGATCACATGACCAAATTCTCTTAGATCATGACATCTTGATGAATGAGCAGCATACAGCAATGACCAAACTAAACTATTATTGTAAAAATTGTAATTATTATTATTATTATTATTATTATTATTATTATTATTATTATTATTATTATTATTATTATTATTATCATAGTAGTAGTAGTAGTAGTAGTAGTAGTAGTAGTAGTAGTAGTAGTAGTAGTGGTGGTGGTGGTGATAGTAGTAGTAGTAGCAGTAGTAGTAGTATTGTTATTACTATCTTTCAGAAAACAAAAGCATGCAAGAAATTGGCAAACAAAAGGTTGTATGGGAACCAAGTTCCAATACAGCATATCTCTTTGACACTCAAGAGACGCTTGAGGGTATTCTTGAACTGGAGTTTGGATTCCGTGATAGTCTCGCAGCTGTAGCTGCCAGATTTTGCTCCAATTATTGCTCTTGCAATGACATCAGTACAGACTCTGTTGTACATATTGGAGCAGCAACAGGAAGAACTGCATTTGAGCTTAGCAAAACATTTAAGCAGGTAAAGTTGGTGGTTGTCAGAGATTTTGTATTCTGGGGTTTTGTGTTCTAAGAATAGAAGTCTCTGTATTCCGCAAGAAAATCCACAAAACAACTTTTTCAATAAGTTCAATTTTTGATAGAGACAAAGATAATTTAGCTGAATAAATTTAACCCAACAATTACTTACATTCATTCGACCAGGTGCCTTGTTCTATAGTGTAGGCGGTCATGACCTTTATAGCGCATCTCGATCCCTCGTCGCTTTTAGTGCATCAGTCACTGTTCTACATTTAGCCACTTTGTTAGTCCATCCAAAATTTTTTCTTCCTGTTTTCGCCTGCTGTATTTTTTCTCCAATCATTCCAGTTTTAACAAGATGTACTAGTTTCTCTCTCTCATCACATGGTTGTAAAAGATTGCCTGACTTTTACATATTCTATTTGTGAGTGATCTTGTGTCACCTTCTTGTAACAGTTTCTTTTGATTCCTTTACAGTCCATGAGATTATTAGTATTTTTTTTCGCAGAAAATACATTCCTATTGCCTTCATTTTCTTATGCAGCTGTTTTGAAATTGTTCAGGCCTCATATCCTCGCATTAGGATGGGTTCAATATATCACTTCAGAGCTCTTCTTCTTGTGTAGATGGAGATGTATTTATTTGTAGAATGGATTTCATTTTCTGGAAACTAATTTTTTGCTTATGCTATTCTTGTTACAATTTCATTGATGTTGCGACCACTCTCTTAGATAAATTACCTGAATATTTGAATTAATCCCTATGTAGTGTTTATTTCTTTTTATGAAGATATTGATCTGAAGATTGACGGAAAACCCTTACTTCTGTCTTTTTGATGTTCAATGCCAACCCTTTCTTTCAGCTTTCTTCTTCAACAATGTCTAATAATCTTTGCATGTCTTCTTTATTTTCTGCAATAAATACAGTGTCATCAGTATCTCAAATTGGCTTAGTTGCGCCCTCCTACATATTGCTTACATCATTGAAGTTTAATATAAAAGTAAGTCTTGAGATACGAGTTTTATGAGACGTTTTAATCCATTTAAGCTTCATTAAAGAATGTTTTATAAAAATATTAACATTTCTTCTATTATTAACACACACAGACACATTTTGATTGACAGGTTCTTGGTCTAGAACCCTTTGCACGCCTTACTGACACAGCCATGAGTTTGCAGAGGGGACAAGCTGTGACCTTCAAAGATGGCAAGCCAGTACAAATGGATCCTGAGTACCATTTAGATAGGGTTACTCTGAAGCAGGTATGTCTATCAATCATCTAAGATAGCTGTGCTCAGTTTCGTGACAGAAAGCAATGGAAGATTTTAAGGTGAACTTTGGCTTTACAACAATGTTATGCCACCTGTAATGCATAACTTAAACACAATGGTATGAGCTAGAAAAGGAACTTAGTGAAGTTTTTTTAAATTGAATTTTCTGAAAAAATTGTCAGCCGTTAGCCCCTGTTTTATCATAAATATGTGTTCTCACCCTAAATTACAGTATTTGAATGGGCAAGAGTCAAAAGGTGTATGTAAAAATGATGATAAAATTATATTTGTCTCGTGTTGCTGAACTACTCTTATGTTTGACAACTTTTTTGTCCTTTAATTTGCTGAGGTGTGTTGTATTTTTTCTTCAATTTTATTGTTTTTATTTTTTGCTGAATATGGTTGCGGTTTTTAAAGCTTTCTTTTCACTTTGGTTTGGTTTAGTCCATGTTATGATTTTCAGAACATAATATTCATTAGTTCTAAAAAGATTAAATCTAGTCTCATATAATCTTGATATTTTTAGGGATAAGTGTATATTTCCAATCTCTGCAATTCATTTTGACCCATTTTGACATGTATTTTGTTAACCCTAATAATCCTTGATTCCAGTTTACCTGGGTTGCCAATGAGGTTGACATTCATGACTTGGTGTTGCTTACATTCCTCGATCGTGTTCAAAATGCCAAAGGTATAATCAAATACTTCAAACCGGAGGCACTTCATATTTTTCATATTAACAAAAGTGAAAATTTAATGAATAAAGATTTTTTTACATCTTGAATTTGTTTAATAAACAAAGATCGAGGCATTTTCTGATATATATCACTGTTTTATACTTATATGTTCTTTCTAATTTAGGCATTGATAAGAAGTGTCTAACAGGTTAAACATGATAAGAATTTTCATTTATGTTTCAGCTTGGCTTGTGCGTCTTTGGGAAATTGTAAATGCTCAAGGTGTCGTTGCAATTGTTGGTAAAGATGATACATGGAACAAGAAATCCCTAGATGTAGAGCTTAAAAACAGGTATGACTTCCTTTTTGTAGTCAGTTGCAATTTTTTTAGTTGAGAGCTCAGCAAGAACCAAAAAAATTATTACATGAATTATACAGAACATGACTATAGATGTAAGTTGGCTGCCTAGTCTAATTCAGCTATCAGGGTCAATTTTTTAATGATGACATTCATTTCATTTTTTTTTTAATTATCGGTTGCTTGTAAGGAAAATGAAAATTGAACTGTGGAGAAGGGAGGGTAGCTTTTAAGTACATGTTCTACTGTTTTTTGGGCAAAGGCATACTTTCCAATCTTGACTTGGTGAATAACTGTTCTTTTTTAGTATGTCATGGCCGTTTTTTATTTCAAAACTTATTGTTTATTTTTTCTTATGTAAAGGGTGTAGTAGGTGTTTTATCAGTTTCTTTCACCACAAACTGAACTTTTCTTCCACTTCTTTTTCTAAATTTTCTTCAAGTTTGTAACGCTAGTGAAAAAAATAGACGCCAAGTGCTTTGCCGATCTTTACCTCAGTGCTACTTTCAATTGTTGGAATGATCCTCTTGAGTCAAACTCTCCATTGACAGTTTTGATGCAACCTTAAAAAAACTACCTATTTCAAAACAGGACATTTTCGTTTTTCTAGTAGCTGCATTGGAAACTTTCCTGAATAATGTTACTTCTTTTTATACTTCTGTGTTATTACTTTCTTTTTTGTTTCGATGTACTTTAGTTCGCTTTTCATTTCTATCCTATTAATTTGTTTTGTTTAGATTATTAAATTAGGTCTGCTTTCTTTTGCAGCCTAAAGATTTGTTTTAGTTATTTCTTAAGAACTTTGGTTATCCTATTTAATTTTACTATTAACTCTTGCTCTGAACTTTTTAGTCACTTTTAGTATTTAGTCATGTCAGCTTTCATGCAGTTCTGACTTTGGCAGAGAGTTCTTTCTGCCACAGTAATATTACTGCAATAGACTGATTACAATTTTTTGCTGAAGTAAAACTTGTGGCTCTGTAATACATGTTAAATGTGATTTAGAGATGGTTAAATAAAAAAAAATGACAGATCATGTTGGTTATATTTTTTTTTTAATATAACTGTATTAATTTTGCATCACTAGCCTTTTGTCAGAAAGCAATAAAACCACACAAAAAAAATCAAATAATGCTTTCTGGCATCATTATTTCTATTTGCATGTTTGTCGGATTATTATTTTCTGTTTTTATTTTTAGTCAAATTGTCAAACTGTCAAACTGTCGATTTTTTCCACGCATCCTATATAATTATATTTTTCCACAATACTCTTGAAAGAGCTTTTATTCATATTTTTCATCCCTTTAAATTTAAAAATGAAAAATGCCTTTATTATACAATTACGCTTCAAATTTTCATTAACACGTTTTGAAAAAGAAAAAAATTTTATGCATATCTGCGTCTGCTCTATGTTTCAGGCTAGAATTTGTGAGTGAGCAGAAACTCCCATACTCGGATTTCCAGGGCAAAACTACTGCCTGTATTACTCTATGGAAGCGTATTTAGTAGCAAGTATTGAAGGCAAACTATTTCTGGCAGATTCAGCACATGAATCTCCAAATTTTGTGGAAATGTTTTTATGATACATAAAATATTCATCTTACAGATGGTTATATCACTCTGTTTATCATGTTGTGAGTTGATTCTCAGATGGTATAGGTAAAAATTTTACATTCATTAAGTTATACACAGTAATGGTAATTATAATATGATCTCTATATAGACACCATTTTAATTTTGAAGAAGAAAAAAAACACATTAAATAGGGTTTTGACTTGTTTAAGAGAGAATGCCGCGCTTATTTTGCTCTGTGGTTTCAGATCTGATATATTAACTCATTGCGCATAAATTGCAAGTATTTAAAAGCAGAGTGAGTAAATTTTTTTTTCTGTGTATCTCATGAAGAAATGAGAGTCTAACCTGCAAATATTAAAACAGTAACAAGAGTTAAGTTATATGGCGATGAATTTCAGGAATAGAATAGAAAATTAATGTGTAACATAATGTGTACCTGTAATATTCACAAGTACTTGTTTGTATCTGAAATCTTATGAGAATTTTTCTTAGGTATTGGTCATCAGTTATATTTAAACGCCAAACCTATCAAAGTATATGGTGACTATAGATCTCAGAATGCAAATGAATAGAATTCTTCATTGTCATTAAAAATAATAATTGTCGTCGCTGACCCCAGTTACCACAACGATAAAAAAAAGGCATTGGTTGCCTAAGCAAACAGTATTCTTAAATGTTCCGCAATGATTTATGTGCAAAGTGGCTCTGAAATATTTAGAGTCCCAATAAATTTCTCTTTTATATGGAGAGGTAGTTCTGCTTGAAGAATTTAATGAAGAGGTAAAGGTGACTTTTTTTTTGCCTACATTGACTCACCTTTATGCATTCTAAGGGATATGACAATTTGTGTGATAATCGACACTTTTTAATACGTTGATATTTCCTCTCATCCAGTTACTATCATAATGAAAATTCCTCTATGCGTACGGATAAAGTACTCTGTTTTCAAAGAATGTTGCGATTGGCTTGTGCCTTCTATATGTTAACAAGCATTTTGTGTTTTCATGAAATGCAATGTAAATTATCCCTTCACAACCCACAAATTTTTCCCATTCTTAATGCATTTACTAGATGATCTTCACAAACCTGTGTACTTTGTTTTTACTGGTATGATTTTAATATGAATTGGTTATTTGAGATGTCTAAACTGATGTATCTATTTTGTTTTGCTATTGCTAAAGTAATTAAGCTAATAATAATGCTCATTGTATGTTTTTAATCATCAAAAGTTGAATGGTTTTAAGTAGCATAACAGTTTCCATAATACATTTTGAACATTTTTTTTTATAGTAAGTTAAGATTTTTTATTCATGCAATTTGATATAATGTTAATCATTATATTATGAGAAACTGGGAAATGATTTTTGTCATTACCATGCGATCTTACATATTGTTAAATGAACAAATGTTTTTATCTACTTGTTGTGTGGATTACATTGTAGCGGCTAACCTTCATTAGATTATCTTACTGTATTCATTAATTACTTATGGTCTTGTTTGCTTGTGCAATGTGATTTCAATTACAATTCACTGATAACGTTTTCTCAAAACCATCAATATTGGCACTACTTGAATTTTTGCATAAAACTAACATCTTTATGGAATTGATGCAGTTCAAAGTCCTACCTGGTCTCATATTATTTACGGGTAATAATTTGCACTTGGAAGAGGCTCTTTTTAAAATGTAACGCAAACATTTTTGAAAATACTATTTATGTTTACATGCTCTTTTAACAAATGTCAGATCCACAAAATTGTACTTTTCATGCAGACATTTACCTCTCAACATTAAACCTGTGCTGTTTTTTTTTTTAATATTTTTAAAATACGTTTGCAAACATAAATTGGTTTCATGACATTGTAGCCTGTAGCATTTCTCTTTGGTGTAACGTGAAAAATACTTTATGACTTGACTAACTGTTTTCCATGATAAAAGTATTCTCTCACGAAATAAAAATATACAAGACAAATAGTGTTGAAGTGAATTTTTTTGTGATTGACTTTATTTAGTTGAATGTGAAAGTTAATTGTTTATGTCTGTGTTGTGTCTGTGCTGTGCTAATGTTTAATTATTTTAATAGTTGTATCTTTTAGATTTTTCAGTTTTGAAGTCAAGGCAGACGCTGGCCTTGGAAATGACTTACTAAGACCTGAAGCCGGAGAGGCTGGGCCAGGATGATCAGTTGAGCTCCTTGACTTTGACCAGTTCTTAGTTGAAAGATTCCCTATTATCTACACTATATCTTCTTCAGTTACTGCAGTTGACCTGACAATCCAAAATGTACCTGCTTCAGTTCTGCATTTATAGGTTGTGAGGATAAACTCCACCTGCATCCTAAGCATTGCTTTGAAGCCAGTCATAAAGGCCTGTAAAGCACTGCAGTAAAGCTGCTGTGGTTGCATTTAATTGTAAAAATTACTTGTTGTATATTTATTATAAGTGTCAGGTGGCTCAGACTCAAAGCCTCATTATTTTTCCTTTTTTTAACTGTAAAGTATTTTTTTTTAATTCATTAAAAAAAAAAAACGAAGCTGTAGACTTCAAGTACAACCATTCTCTTCGCAATTGGATATATTGTGACATTATCAACAAGACAGAGCAATTTCTTCACAAAATTGGATATTGTAAAATAAAAGGAATACATAAGATTTCGTAACTGTTTTTACTCTTTTTCAAACTAAATTGTTTGGATGAAAAAGTAACTTGAAATACTTGTATAAGATGTGGATAGAAATTGTATGCATTCTGATTTTTATTGATACCAATATATTTTTGTGGGTTACAATAAATACTTGTTTAGTAAACAGACCTCTTTTTTTTCTAAGTCACCATCGTTAGGAGAAGAGGCCTGCATTATTTGGAATCATAACTATGGCTTCTATGTTTTCTTTTGTTTTGTGTTACTCTTGTCATATTAACGTAAGTAACAATAGTAGTATTGATGTTTTTCTGTGCATAAGCATCCGTTTGGTGTCTTAAAGAATGGAGTGTTTGTGAATTCCTGTGAATTGACTGTTATACACAAAAAAGTTCCCAATCTCACAATGACAGCTGACTTTATTTAGGTGGATTTTAAATTTGACATTTTGATCAATAAGGATAAAATTTGTTCAAATGATACAACTATAACCATAAATAGATCACAAATTAGCAAAGAGAACAATGGAAATTAAAGCAGATCTTAGATGAAGTGAATCGAATCGTCTGATAGTTAACAAATGTGACGGAAATTGAGACTCTCAGTCGCAAGTCATTACGGCCGATTTCAAGAATGGGGTTTAAAAATGGAAAAAAAAATTGCTTTTCAGTAAATGTGAAGTTGCTGTTATAATAATAATCTATAAACTTTTTTCTTAATATTCTGTGAACATAACTTTAAAAGTATTTTTGTATCCAGCTTTAATTGTGTGACGAAAAATGTGTGAAAGAGTTTAAAAAGTAAGCAAAACTTGAAAAACTTAATTTTTGAAAAAAAAAAAAGGTATAAGTAAGGAGTCTTTGAACACCCATATTTCAGTTTCTAATATTTTTTAAAGCTGTGAAAGCCATTCTGTCAAGAAATTATTGCTGTTTACAAATTCCCAGCTCCCTCATAAATGTCAGGTTCCCTTAATTTTTGTTTGGTACATGTGCTGGGAAATGAGTGTGGATGGGGGTTAGTACATGATTATGTAGATGGAAATCCTCTTAACTTTGAAGTTCTACATGAAGATGAATAGGATGAAAAACAAGTTTTAGTTATGTAGCCATAATGAACACAAGATTTTTCCAGGCCAATTTCTTATCCAAAAACATTACTCTCTAAAATGAGAGGAATCAAAACAGAACAAAGAGCATTAAATGGTCGTTTTTCTAATATGCTTGCCCCATACTTTAATGCATTATAGCTTTTAGTGTAGGCTTTTGTTTCATCATAGTTTTTGTTTCTTTCCCAATTCTTTTTTCTATACATTTATTAAATGTTGGAAATAATTTTTAAAAAATTCTCTTTGCCATAGATACATCTTTAAACTGGAAAAGAAGTCAAAAGCTAAGACACTGTAACCAACACAACCCTCATTTAAAACTTGTTCTTTCCTTGAAAATTTTTCATGCGAAAATTTAATCTTTTATGGTCTTCTTGAAAGTTTGATCTTCTATGTGTTCTAAAAGTGTAGGCCGGTAGAGCTTAAAACCTAAAAACACTCTGCCATATTTACCTAATGGTTTTTTTTTTTTTGTTTGCTTGTTTTGGGTTTTTTTGTTTTTTGTTTTTTGTTTGTTTTTTGTTTTTTTTGTTTTTTTGTTTGATTTTTTTTTTTTTTGGGGGGGGGTGTTTTTGTTTTTGTTTTTGTTCTTTGTTTGTTTTGGTTGCTTGGTTTTTGTTGGGTGAGGGGGGTTGTCCTCTATTTTTGTTTTTAAATTTATTTATGTTTAATGCTCATAACTTTTTATTAAACATGTAAATTAATATCAAACCCAAGACATTTGATAATTAAAATACGACTTAAGGCGCGCATTATGAGGATTGTAGAAAGTCTGTAGCGTTTGGTAGACACCAGGCAGCACTTTGATGTGTGGCCGGCCTTTTGTTGGTCCTAGGCAGTGAGATTTCTTCAATATCCGCGAGTACATGCAATGGAATCCTTTAGTCGCATTGTAGTAGATATCCTCAGAGGTGAGGTAATGCTTAATCTCTAAGAATGTCTCGACTTTTCTCATCTCGCCTACGGGATCTTTAATGAACGTGGCCCCATCAATGACATGGACTTTATCCTGGTGGAAAAACCGGAACCAGTTGGTCATGTATTCGTCATACATTCCTGTTCGGATAGAGGCAACTGTTTTTCTCACTGAGTTGGTCATAGGATCTACGGCCCATTCCTCAAAACCTGCCATAGCTACTCCATTCTGGTCGTTCTTCTCTTTAAGCTGCATGTACTGGGACACCAGTCGGTCTACAGGATTGCACAAGATTAACAAAACCTTGATGTTTCTGTCAATGGCGATGATTCTTTCAGGGCACATCTCGCATTCGAAATAATCTGGGCTCTTCTCGACAGTCAGCTGGTCGGAGTACGAAAGAGGCATTGAGTTTTTGTAGACATCCGGACCTCTGTTATACATTGAGACGTTTGTGAAAAAATTGATCTCTTTGTTGGCCGTGATGACGTTTGGGTGGAGAGCGAGGTAGTCGAGCAGCGCCCTAGTGCCACACTTGGATACACCCACTATGATCACTTTTGGGAGGCGACGCTCTTTTTGCTCTCCTGTTGGGGGCTTGTACGGGGTAGAGTCGGTATCTGATGAAGGAGAAGAAGATGAGTGAATCACCGATGACCAAGGGGACGAAGGGGGTGAAGAGCCATGATTGAAAGAAGATGAAGAAGAAGAAGAGAAACCTGTGGATGCCGTCTTCTTTTCGCCTGGAGATTTAATAGAGCTTGACGCTGGACTACCAAAACTCGTAGAAGTTTGAGGTGGACCACCACTGTTAGTTTCACTGTCTGAGCTCGGAGGTTTTGAGGGAGACTTCGTGGGACTTTCGGCTTTTCTTAGTTCTGACGGGGTGAGTCCGCTAACCTTCGCCGCCATTGGCGACGGCTTGCCGTTGTTCCCCAGAAGAATTTTTCTCTGATATTCTAGCTCGTGCTGGTGAGCCAATTCCGTGCGATGGTTGTAAACTTCGATTTTCTTCAATGTAGTGTTCATCATGGCAACACTGGTTAGCAACGATACGAGAACGCTGGACCCTAGCACAGTCCACAGCACGATGCGGAGATGCTCAAGGGTGACCTTCTGCGCATATTCTTGCAACGTTTTCCACATGGCTTCTATATTGGGGAATAATCTCATTCTATTTCGAGTTCTTGGGGAATGGGTTTTTAGTTCTTGCGTTTGGGGAAGAAATGTCTGATACAGAAAACGAGTTGGTGAAGGACCAAATTTACTTATCCAGCTATTAGATTTATCCTGTGCTTGTATACTGTTGGCGTTTTTGCTCATTTGTTCCTCTTTGCTCTTACTCAACCGTTCCTTTGTATTCTCTTCCAGATAAGGGGGGAATATTTCCCTGGGAAATAAAATCCGCAACGAGAATGTTTCCTCTCTCAGAGTCAGATGGTTGCGTTGAAAACAAGGGTGTTGATGAGTTCCACTGTTTTGCTCTCTGGTTTTGTAATAGAAGGGGATTGGGCGAGATTATTTAAAGTTGAACAGAACTATGTACAACAATAAATGAATTTTTTAAGTTGTCTATATTGGCTAGAGGGCAACAGGAAGAGCCTTTTAAAGTCAGAAACAAAACAAATTGCAGAGAAGACCGGACTAATTAAATACCTGTAAGGCATAGGCCTAATTAAAAAAAAAAAAAAAACTGTAGTGAAGCTCTAAAAATTACAAAACGTTTCACAAGGTGTCAGCTTTAGGCTTCACGCAATCATCAGATACCAAAACAAGAACAGGAAGCAATACATAGAGATTTACATGCTGATCGTAAAAAAAAAAAATAAAAAAAATAAAAAATGACAAATCGTCAAAAAAAAATAAGGCATAATTATATTATTGATTAAGACTTTATAGTATAAGAGGGTTGAAATAATGAGTCACACAAGAAAAGTAGGAGATTAAGGTGTTGTGGGAAAAGATTTAAAAAATGAAACCAGAAAATTAATCGGTAGAAAACGAATATAATAAGAGGAATCAGAGTGCGAAAAAGTATGATTTAAGAGTTGAGAAAGAGAGGGCTAGAGGGAGAGAGAGAGAGACAGAGACAGAGAGAGACAGAGAGAGAGAGAGAGAGGGAGGGAGGGAGAAGTGGGGGAGAAGGGTAAGCTACATGATTGTGTATGTTTGAAGGTGAGGATGTGAGGATGTGGTTTAATATGAGGTAGTAATCAATGGGCCTAACCCCTTTATCATCTCTTTTTAACTCACTGATTTATGTTTTGCTTGATCAGGACACAGAGAGAGAGGAATATATAAAAAAAACTGTAATACGAGTAAGAAAGAGAGAGAGAGAGAGAGAGAGAGAGAGAGAGAGAGAGAGAGGGAGGGAGGGATGGAGGGATAATAAGAGAACATGAACGTGTCAAGGGAAAAAGGTGGGTGAATAGAGCTCGAGATGTATAGGCCTACCTTTTATTTTTAACTAGCTACTTTCACATTTTTAATATGTCAATACACCGACAGAGAAGGGACAAAAAAGGAGAGAGGTGGGACGGAGAAAAGGAGATATGCATAAAAAGAGAGAGAGAGAGAGAGAGAGAGAGAGAGAGAGAGAGAGAGAGAGAGAGAGAGAGAGAGAATAACAACAGTTTACTGGTTTTTGTCGAGGTGACTGGAAAAGAACACAGTGATGAAAAAAAAATTGTTAATGGAAAGAGGCAAAGACCACGGGTGGATGTCGTAATTTATTGGAAATCTTTATGTCAGGCGAGAGAGGCCTGAGACAATCGATTATCTTGATTCAGTCAAGTTGTGTCAGATTTGCCACGTTGGCTTAGCAGTTAGAAGAAACAGTACTTCACACCCAGACGATTGTCTTTTTGTAGCCCTATTTAATATATCATCTGAGAATAGAAAATTTTTTGTATTTTGATCTGTTTAAACTATTCACCTTTTAGATTTATATTTTGGATTGAAAAAAAAAATAAACCGTTTATCAATATTTCGGTTTCGTCTTACTTCCGTATGTATGCCAGTAACACATTGTAAACAAACATGGCTGCTCCCACGAGTAATTCCTCAATCAAACTTGGATTTGTGGAGGAAGACACTGATTTGAGATTACTCTCAAGCCATTTCTTTCCGAGTAAAGTTGGGGGTAAACCTTCATGGCTTTGTCTTGATAACATCCCAAGTCCTGAGAATTTGCAGTGCTCTAAATGCAATGGGCCAACACTTCTCCTCGTACAAGTGTATGCACCAGTTGAAATAGAGAATCGGGACGATACATTTCATAGAACAGTTTTCATTTTCGCGTGTCCTAATGCTACCTGCTGTACTTATGGCTATAATGGGAACTTTAGGGTTCTTCGTTCTCAATTACCCGTTAAAAATGATTTTTACAGCAAAGATCCCCCTAATGAGAGCATTGGAGATAACGAAGATATGGACAAGTATCCCCATGCTGGAAAATTTCAGACTCTGTGTGTAGTATGCGGAGTAAAAGGAACAAAAAAGTGTTCACAGTGCAAAAAGACTTACTATTGCAGTAAATCTCATCAGGTAGCTGACTGGAAGGCAGGTCATAAGAAAGTCTGTCCTGAAATTCGTGATGATGATACCAAAAAAGGTACTAACAGGGGAGTTACTGACTTTTTAAAAGTTAACACAGTTAGGCCACACATACTGTCAATATTAATCTGAAGGCTACTTTTTAAGGCACATTGTCACTGATCAATTTTTTTTTTAATCGATCTCTTGTTGGATCCATTATTTAAATTTGAATGAGCTTGGACTTGTTTTCATCCATGATTGAATAAGTGATCTAGCGAACAAATGAGAAATGAAATGTAAGCAACTGAAACGCATGACAATTCACTGATGTAAATGTTTCATTGTAGTTTGTATTGTTGGCCACTCATCCCAATGTAACTTTTGATGCCATGAAGCGATTTTTTGTAGTAAAAATGACCTGGAACTCTTCCCTTTCTTTCACTCTGATGATTTTTTTTTATAAATTGTGGCATAAACGTAGATTACTTTTTAAGGACAATGATAAATAATACGGCATCTAGAGTGATTTCCATAAAATTTCAAGAACTTGCCACCTAGGCAAGAATCCACTCCATCTGTGACACAGCTGCATCAGTAAAATTAAAAATCTACATTTTCACCTTGTTTTACGTCTCTGAGATTATTTTCTACACTTTTAATTAAAAAAAACAAAAACTTTCTTTCAAGAGGGGAGATTGAAAAAAGATTCTAAAGAATCTCTCTGTAAAGCTCTATTTGTTTATCTAATGTGTGGAGTTCCTTTAAATCCTTGCCAAGGGTGTTTTAAGCCTTAGGGTTATGAATTAAAAGGTAAGGGAAGTTCTTCAATATGTGATAGATTAGGGGCGTGATTTCTAAGAATCATCATAAAGGCAGCAATGATCAACACCTTTGATTCCATTGCCACTTTATTTGATTTTTTTCCATTCATGGATTTTAACCCTCCTCCCGCGTGCTAAGGATTTTTTCTACCATGTGCGTCATAATAAAGATACATCACTATCACTACAAGCAAAGAGACCAAAATAAAAAGAGTGATTTTAAGCTCTTTTTTTACACGTAACAAAGGTTTCAACCTTGTATGAGACTAAAATTAGACATAAAAAGTTGTATTGTGTTCCAGTTTTATCAAAATAAGTAAGGGTTTAGAAATGGACGTACCTGGTAAGGCAGCCAAAGGATTAAAAGATTTTGTTTTGTATTTGCCATTGATTTTGGAAAAGTTATTTGGCCTGGTACAATTGCTCAGGAGACTGATTGAATTATTTTATGTAGACCTAGATTAGGGAGGATCTACAATTATTTTGCTAGATATAATCTTGAATTGTAGATTGAACAGATAGAACATGTATATGGTACGCGACATTTTCTTCATTTAATTAGATTGCTTCCAAAATTAAGTTTGTTCAGTTGAATTCTGTGATATAATTTAATGATCTAAAAACTTGCTATATGTTGATGTATTATTGGTAAAATCTTATTGTTTGCAAACAGAATTAAATTCAGAGAGGACAATTTTTTAACGATCAATAAATCAATTAAAAGTTATCAGCAAACTTGATATTTATATCACCTACATTCACGCTTCTATTAGAGCAATGAACTTAAGAAGAATCAATCATGTAAGTAATTTTCATTCATTTTAATTTGATCAATCCAAATACATGTACTTTAAAATAAAAATCCTTCTAGAAACATTCAACTTAAATTTTGTGAACATCTAAAATAACACAAGTTGATGGCATTATTCCTGCTATCACATTTCTTTACTTTCAAGCCTGATCTGCTTATTCTTATTATCTTAAACCACACTAGTTCTACTTCTCTTTAGCTCTTAGTCTAAATTATATGTTAATAATAGATCAATCAATATGAAACAGCAAATTTCATCATTTTATTCCATGGTGCAGGGGCACAACAGCCATCGTGTAATCTACTGTTCAAAGAGTTTGAGCTAGTCACTGAGGACGAGGAATTGAAGAAGGGTGATTCCAGCTCAGATAACAGTCGCTCAGAAGAAGAGCGACTAGCTGAATATCAACAGCTGATGCAAAGCCAGCGGTTACAGGGACCAGAAGGGAAGTTCACAGAGGAAGAGTTGGAGACAACTGCTGTGCATGAGACGGAAGATGACCAACAGTTCTTGAAATTTAAAAAGAGAATTGAACCTGAGCCCGATCAGGTATAGTTTGTATGCAAAAAGGTGGCCATTCCCTTTGGAATCCTGAAAAGAGACTTAGCTTCTTCTTACACTTTTCTTTCTTTTTTTTTAAGGTGTCATTTTGTTCAAGGCAATTCTTTAAGTGAGCAAAACTTCAGAAACCTTAGACTTTCATTGGTTTTAGTTCAGATATGTCCAGGAAAATCCATTTAGCGTGAATGAAAAAGAATTATTCCTTATTTATTTCTTCTTTTTCATCGGTTTAAAAAGTTTATATGATTATAAATAAAGGCTTTTGAGTGTTTGGGACAAAGACAAATTTTTTTTTATATTTTTTTTTTCAGGCAACACCAATTTATTTTACAAAGCCATTTAAATGTTTGTTGTGAAGTTACTTAGGCGAAAGAACTCAACTTCAATTTTTTAAATGGATTATTTTTCTTGTGTTATTAGGCTTTTTCTGCTCATGAACTCCTCATAATAGTAAACAGTTCCATGTATCAAAAAAAAGTATTAAAAGCATGGCATTGTATTAAAATTGTGTAATTACCTTTTGAAGATGCAATCACAAGGATACACGATTTACTGGTGCAAATCAATTATTTTGTGGAGTGCTTGCATTTAAGTAGTGGAAATGTGAGTTTAATATATTATGAGTTCAGGAATATTGAGAATTCTTCAAGTAAAAAGACAATAAAATCCTTGATATGAAAGAATTATTTTTTTTCTATGACAAAGCTAAAAGAAAACCACTCTTGAAATATAGAGAAATTTGGATGAATGTACATGTAAGGCAAAGTATGACTTAGCTACCAAAATTTTGTGTAGAGCCATGAGGCATAACCCAGATACCTTATATTACTCTATTGGTTCCCACACTTTTGTGAAGAGTTTTAAAATGTTTTGCTGAACAATTGCATGCAAGAGAACTCTACCTGGTTTAGAATACCGGTACAGCCTTTATGTTTTCTCTTTTTTTTTTTTTTTCATTTTGGGAGTGAAACAATCCTTACGTTGAAAGATCTCATCTTACAATTGAGTTTTACTGCACTGCTTGATTAAGGGGATAAGCTAGTAATCTTTTTCTAAAACAGCTTTAAAGAAAGTATGAGACATGATGAATATCTTGCGTGAGACAAGTAGAGGATTAAAATCCTGTAAAAAAAATATTGGGCCATAAAGAAGCATATTTAGATGTATTACTTTTGGAGTGAGGGCAAAAACTGAGCTTATTGAATATGTTCTTCAAAATTGTATTCATACGTTCAGCTCATCAAGGCTGATACATAAAAAAATCTCAGGGTTGATATATTATATGATGCAAACCATGGTTTACTCCGGCTGTACTATAGTTTTGTTGAACTACAGCCTTATGCTGTTAACCTGTGAGATTAACATTGATGTATATTTACTTGATAAACTTATAGTAGTGAGTTAGTAAAAGCAAAGCTAATCCTGTTGTTGTCAACATTCTGTATCTTATTTGTGCCTGAAGTATAACATTCATTTAAAAACAAATTAAATATTGGAAGGCTAATATTTGTTTAACTTACTTTAAGTTTCTGGTTCTTATGGGAGTGCATGGACTAATATTTTTGCTTCTTACTATTTTCATATATGGATCGGTAACAAATGCCAAGCTTCAAATGCTTTTGTTTGTTTTGTGTGTATTTTTCTTTTATGTGGTCTTTTTTCTTTCTTTCTTTAAAAAAAAAATTCAAAAACCTTTATTCACAGGTTTTGCGATACTGCAGGGGTGGAGAGCCACTTTGGATTTCCGCGTATCACAAAGCCTCAGCAGAGGAAATACCAAATTGCTCTTGTGGTGCAGGAAGGGTTTTTGAATTCCAGGTTTGTGGCTTATTTTGCTCAAGAATTGGTCTTGTTTATTTATTTTTTTTTATTGAGTTTTCAACAGGGCTGAATGGGAATGCATAGGGAATAACGAAGAATTTTTTGTGATGAATGGGAGATAAGTTGTTCTCGAAAATCTTTTCTATGAGTGAGATGCATAGGTCTTGAGTACCACGCGCAGCTTGCTGGATCATACTTCGTGTGATTCAAGAGCTCAGGTGGTACTGATACTAGGCCTAGACTACGCTTTAACGTGAGGAAATGTGTGGAGAAAAGGCACGAAAGCCTGCATGGCTTGTTTGTTTGTACCATAGCAATGCGGGCAAGACAAAATGCTTGAGATTGTGAAAAATTTGGGCGTTTTCTTTCCTCTGTACGCTCAGATCTAGTTGTCATTATTACAGAGGGGAAGCCATATCGATACTCGTTATCGCAGAAATAAATTGAATGACTTAAATAAAAGAAAATACGGGGATTTCAGATCGAACGTTATAGCAATGGTTGTCACTATTCGAGGTGTTGTTAAATGTGGGATTTACTGTATAAATATAATGTTTGTAAATATAAGTTCCACTGGTTTGTGATATGGAAACAAACACTTTTGAAAATGTTCATAAGCTATTGAAATATACCGTACTCAAGTGATTTTATACTTTAAGAGGGTTCCATTTATGAAATTTGAAGTCTAAAAATGCTCATTTTATCGGTTGGCTCATGGAATGTTTTTTTTTAATGATGAATTTTCTTTAGTTATGTCCCTTACTTAAGATTTTCACAAAGTTCAGTTGTTTTCTTCCTCATTAAAAAATGAGATGTAGTTTAAATTAGTTTCATTTAAGCATTGTACATTTGTAACGTTAAATTCTGTTTATCTCACAAATGAAGGAACAAATAAAGCACACATATCTTAATTACCCTTTTTTTTTTTTTTTCACTTTCAAATTGTACATATCATTGAAAAAAGATTTGCAGTTGTCTAAAATGACAATCTAGACTTGAATACTTTCGAAGGTATTTTAAAACTCCAGTATGAATATCTGAAAGATAGAACCAATGGAAATCTAACTTTTAATTTTAAGAGCAAAACTTGTTTTCTAAGAAGTAGGGTGAGTTTGAAACTTTCTCACCCATTTTTTTTTTATTTAAACTTTATCTTCAATGGTTTATTATAACAGTATAGTTTTGCGTTAGTCTTTTTTTTTTGGAAACAAGAACTGCAACATTTATATTATTTCTAATTTGAAGATTTAAACTTTTTTTAACCCATGCTATTCTGCTTTTGTCGGTCAATTTACAGGTCATGCCGCAACTGCTGAACTACTTAAATTTAGACCGGCTCGGAAATAGTCTTGACTGGGGAACATTGTGTGTTTATACTTGCAAGGACAGCTGTGCTATTGGCAACAAGTATACAGAGGAGTTTCTCTGGAAGCAAGACTTCCAAAGCGAGAGATGATTGTAAGAGTATGATATCAGTACCTGTGGGAATAACTTCCTTCGACTTTGATTTGTTTCCAGTATATGCTGTGATTTTACATTAAAAAATTTTGAAGTGGATGCGAAGGCTATTTCTAGCAATTAATTTTAAGAAGAGAATAAAGACAAGTCTGGCTTTTCTCTATCCCAGCCTCTAATGTTCTTTGGCTACATTCCCACGTAATTAACACAGAAAGGGAGATAGGATTATGAAGGAAGAGATACAAAGAGGCAGACATATAATGAGTGAGAATAAGATAAAAGGTGTGTTTGCACAGATGTGACTGCATATATATGTAACAGTTTTATATATATGATGTTTTAATATCGTATTTGTACATCAAGGGTTATTTGTTCTGGGACATATTAAATTGGCAAAAAACTGATTTATAGGCCTACTTATCATTACAATAGGGTGACAAAAATACCATTTTTTATTATAATAAACTCTGTTAAAACTATCAGTACACTTACGATAACAAAATCACCCCACTTTTACTCTATAAAATGAATTACGATCTTCATTTGCAATGCTTGATGTAAGGGTAGCGGTATTTGCATTTTTCATGCTTGCTATTTGGCTGATTTCATTCCTTGAGATAACTGAAAGGTACTTTTGATTTGACCTTCTTGTTTGAAATTGGAGGATTTTAGAAATAACGAATGGTCAATATAGCTTCAATATATTTGCTATAAATAATGCATAATTATTTGGCAAAATGAATTTTTTTAGGAATACTGAAAATTTCAATAATATATTCCCAGTAAAAGTGTTTTTAAACAAATAAAAAAACGCCTAGGGTAAAAAAGTCACTCCCAAAATGATTGAATTAACAGCGGCTGCCATATGTAAAGCTTATGGTGATCTTAAATACTACAACAACGTCATTGTTTTCACTTCTTTTAATCAATAAAAAACAAGCTTTCTCTCCTCTGACTCATCTGTTAGTAAGCATTATTATAATCAAGAAAGATTAAAATCAAGATTGATTTTTAATCAAGATTAACAGGAGAAACTCAACGTATGTTATAACTCAGGAGACTGGCTGAATCTATGTCTAGGTGTAACACTAGTGAAGCTGCTGGAACAACTCCTGTTCTCATAACCTTATGAATTGCGCAACAGACACCATCGTCAAAAAGTTCAACAAAACGAACAAATTTGTGAGGGGGGGGGGGGGGGGAGATAGTGAAGGAGTACTGACCAGGGCTAGACTAGAGACGCTGTACATTTCGTGTACTGTGGGCTACATTGTAGACATGTGTACTCTGTCATTAGTTGATTGACAACTGCTAACTCATATAATATTTGCCCCCACCTTCACCCAGTTGGATGGAAAGGCCGAGAAGTTGAACAATCCGCATTATTGCTTATTACATTTTTCATATATTGTGTTTGTAGGTTACACCTGACTCTTCTGTAATTGTTAGATTGAACAGTGCTCCCCCATTCAATCTCTCTTCAGTTGTAGGGCTAGGCCTACCAAAATCAGTATTACTTATTGCTTAGATCTACTTTTTTCGTTCGTACATTTATAGGCTAGATCTGCCATTGTAATTAGTTGATAGAACACTTCTCCAATCTCATCTCTGCTCGGCTGTAGGGCTAGAACAATGGGAGCTATTTATTTAGATTTACACTTTGCGGACATTGTTTTTGAAGGCTAGACCTGCTTCCTCCGTGAAGTGTGATTGGTTGATTGAACAATGTCCACCCATTCCAACTCTTCCGGATTGTAGGGCTAAGATGAGAGCAATTGGCGTTAGTATTGAGATACATTTTGCTTGCTGATTGCTTTAAAAATCCTTGGCAAGAATGCACTTCATTTTAATCCAACAGCAAGATAGGTCTAGCATCAGAACCAGATTGACTTCTTACTACCAGTTCTCTAATGAAAATGAAATGAACTGAAAAAACTCGAGACCAATGGCACTCACAAAACATATACTTGTATTATTAATTAGAACCCTGACGCTCAAATGGATAATTAAACTAATCAGTCAAAAGATTAATGCCGAAACAGGCTACAAATTACAATGAAAACAAAAAAGGGGAAAAAAAATCTTTTTTTAAATAATAAAAATAAAGCAAACTTAATAGTAGTGGCATGGTTTAAATTTACATCTGTTTTTTTTCGTTACAGAGGACATCTCCATGATTTACTTAACTCGATTTTTCACATAAGTTGAATTAATTTATTTATGTCCCCTGAAGATTGAGTTAAGCATTTTTGACTGCATTTGAGTTTGTAGTCCATTAGGTGTAGTAGTCTAGTGCAAATTATGTCAAGAGTGACTAATGAAAACTGCATGCTCATTTAGCAAGATATTTTAAGGTAAGAACTAATGACTTTGTTGCGCCAGTTTGTATATATATATTTATTTGCACAAAGATGTTTTTTGAATGATTTATTTTTTATAAAGTATCATATATACATGCATATGCAGTAGCCTCATTTTTTTGTCCTATCCTTGTCTCAGGTAGGACTCCGAGACACATTTTTTAAGCCACTTCATTATTTATAATACTCGACATGTATGTTTATTTTACATAATATGTCAGAACATAGTCAAACAAAATCTACTTTCATATCAAATTACCTCACATTTTGGTATGTTTGTTTCTAAATCTTAATTATGTGAGACATGTTATTTACTAGAGCTGGTTAAAACTGTCATTGTATGAATTCTAAGTCTTGCTACTGCTAGTTTAAATGGCCACTGTGGTTGTACATTGGAAAAACTTCATCTTATCAGGTCACATTCAAATAAAGGACTATTTAAGTATAATAAGAATTTTGTGTAACAAATTATCCTTTTTTTTTTTTGTTTGATTTTTTACATTTAACCCTGTCCGTACATCTGTGGAAATGTTGTGCCCTCACATTTTAAATACCTGTAGACAAAAAAGCTCATACTAGTCAATCCTTTCAATATTCACTGCAGTGATTAAGTACCCCACCCTTGTAATGTAATAAACCCTCTTAGTCTTACACCTATCTCTCCGGAAGTGACAAAATCTCTCCACTTCTACTGTATGAAATAAATTGCCATCCTTAGTAGGAACGGTCAATTTCACTTTCAGTGTATTGTTATTCGCTTGGTCATACTTCTTTACTTGCTGTAACCTAATTACTATTTGGCTAACGATTGGATTCCTTGAGAAAAATAAAGTTTTTTTTTTATTCGTTTACTGTCTGGCATGTTATTTTACTCCATTACCTCTTTCAGAAATGACCAGTGGTAAGAACATGTATAATATCAATCTCTTTCTAGTATTAATAATGCATGATTACTGGAAAAAGTTATTTTTGAGAAATGATGAAAATTTTAAGGGACCCTTCTCATTTTAAGTTTTTAAACTAATGAAAACAACTCCAGGGGTTATCAAGTCACCCCCTTTGAACAGGTAGGGTTCAAAACTTCATGTAGTACGTCTTAATATGGTAAACATCTTACACTACAGTGGACTGGAAAAAAAATGTAAAAAATTGCAATATTGTTTGAGGTACAGGTATTCAAATCAAATCGTGAAATTCACAACTGTAACTGTTAGTGTTACGGTATTTCACAAGTCTTATCTGGTAACCACTGCGACATGCAACACTGCCCCTGATAGATTAGTAGTGTGTATTTATTTTAACTATATTTAAGCCAGAAATTTTTACTTTGTAAAACTGCAAGTCACTGATGTTGAAATAATTATTAGCATTTCATTTTGATAAAACGGTCCTTATGTGCTAATGTAAACATGCACATACACTTTGTTGACAAGGGGAAAAAAAGAGCCAGCAACTAAAGAGTATTTTTTAGTATCCTTTATTATTAATTTTATCTTTCATTTTGGTTTTTGATTATAATGAAAAATAAGGTAAAGTACAAATTGAACTCACTTCAAAGTCTATATTGCATAATATGCATTACAAAATGTACATAATTTCTCATATTAACAAATTTATAACTGGAGTATATAATTATCAACATTCAAATGAAAAAGCAATTAACAGTATTTAAATTTTTATCTTCTATACAGATGATGTGAAAACTTATAGAGAAACCTTTATGTCATTAAAAAAATATAGGTAAAAATAATGAGCTCTTTGTTATGAAGCTAAGAAGCAAAAGTATTGATATAAAAACTAAAAGAGTAACTACATGATCAAAATGTTCACTTCACAACGCTAAATGGGTTTAAATTTAAGTCCCACAATCAATTGTAATCAAACGAATATTCATCATACATATATAATAAACATAGAATTAAATGAAATTTCGAAGAAGGCGTAGTATCCCTTTTTTTAGCATAAGGGTGTTTGTACGCTTACAAGTTACATGTAGCAATCCTTTTTTCCTTGACATTTTCTTTTCTTGCATCTAAGCATGCAAAGGTACTGCAGTAAATAACAGCCTTTTCAAAGATGCCCTTTAATTACATTGTAATTACAAACAACATGCACTGTACAGAGAAGAATCCCTCCCTCCCAGTCCAGTAAATTTCCATTCACAAGCAAGGCCCTGCTTGGGGCTGTGCCCGAATTTAGTCCCAGAATGATGAGGGTGATGGGTTTGTACATTGGGTAGTACTGTATGTAATCCAATATACAATGCTGAGGTTATCAGTCTGAAAGGGTGGAGGAGAAAGAACATGTTTAGTAAGCATTTGCATTGGCATTCACAAAAATGATATACAAGGCAGAGAGAAAATTTTATATTGTGCTTTTATAAATAAAGACAAGTTCAGGAATATATTGTGAAACAGATTTGACTGAGAGAAGCCAAATCTTTTTTCTTTCTCACTTTTCCCCATGATGCATGCTGTGCATTTAAATAATTTTAAACATGCCTCTTGTTAGTAAATTGTATAATCCATCAAGTACTTTGGTTCAAACAAAAATGGGCAACAATAAAACTGTACATGAATCACATCAGCTATAATTTACCTTTTTTTTTTTTAATTTTTTAAAGATAAGTTCGCATAGAACTTAATCTTCATCATCAATCAGGCAATGTGAGATAGGGCATAGGATGAGGGCTGGCCATCATGTCGTTATGAAACTTGCATAATGCCTCATCCTGTTTGCTGGGGCCCAGTTTGGCATTCTGTTTCAAAGAGACAAAAGAAGAGAGAAGTTATTAAACCTTATTTTTAAATCTTAGTAGAAACCAATTCATGATAGAAATTCATCAAAGATTTTTTCAAGAAAATCGTTTTCATAGTCATACATGTATCATCAAGTTTCTCATCAGTCGCTGCAGTTGACATAAGTGCATGTGGTTCTACTTAAGCTAATTGTAAATTGTGACTTATTTGTGAGTTATTCATGAATAGGCATCACAGAACATCCCATGAAAGATTTTTTAATCATGCTGTAAGTTTTTAGTTTTGGTTTTAATAAAATCTTTGTAAAGTTATTTGTTGTTACGCATAATACATGTACTGTCTTATTTTTTACAATACATAGCCATATCAATATAATTATAAATAAAATTGTAATAGGCAAAAGCCTACATTTTTTTGCAAACCCAACTGACACCCTTTTCAATACGGTAAAGAAAAAATATTATTAAGGCCCGTCAAGCAAATTTTGAGAACACAATGAGTGAATTTGAATAAATTTTCAACCTAATATTTTTCAAGTTAGAAATTTATGTAGGCTATCCTCAAAACTGTTTGTTCTCTGCAGAGGTAACGTTATAAAGGATGGCATTAACTTTGAAAACTTTCAAACCACATATGCGCAAAAAATTAACAATTCAAAATAAAAACATTTAAGCTGATGCACATGTATGTGTATATGTGTGTGTGTGTGTTATGTATATATTGTATGCCCTACATCGAAAAGGAAAAATGAAGTCACTCTCTAGTATTTAGGACTTCAGCAATATCCTTTTTTACTACTGATATACCCATATCATTATGGGCAATGAGAACTGAAACTTGTACGCTGAAGTTAACAATATAATGTCCCATCATACATGAATTTAGACATAGGGGACTGAGCTGTAAGATGGGAGCTATGAAAAAAAAATAGTTTCTTATATCTAAAACTTACCTGCAAGAGAATGCAAGTGGCATCAATATCATTTTTGTTGCTAAGCTTGTTGATCAGAGTGTTCATCTTTTGGGGCTCAGAGGTCTTGAGAATAGGGATGAAGTTCTCTCTGCAGAATGCCTCAATTAGCATCTGATGTATATTATCAGCAACATTGCCAGAGTCCTCTGGCAGAACACACAGCATGATTGTCTCTGGGTCCCTGCAAGCAAAAGTCAAAGAGTTAAAAAATAGTTATCAAAACAACAATTCAACTATTTCCCATAATTTCAATCTTCAACAGTACATGGAACATTTAGTCCTTTTTTTTTTGACTATTCTCTCTCCTCTTGTGATTTTTATAAATATATCAATTCTTAACTTTGCAAGCTTGAAAACTAATTTTTTTTTAATGCCAAGATCTTTAATTACATCTGATCACGCTTTGCTTCTCAAAATAAAAATAAAATGTCATGTAATGTATTACTACTTTTATCTATTGCACCATAAATGAAAGAAAAGTTGCAAATTGTATATACATGCAAATAAGATAAATCATACCTTTTAAGTTGCTCTGCACAGGCTGTCATTCCGCAAATGAGATGTCTTTTGCGGTGAGCCTGCTTAATGCAAGTCAGGAGGGTAATGCCCATGGCCTTTAGACGCCTGAAAATGCAAAACGTTTATCATTAGAAGTTGTAATGTATATGTATTACAAATTTTCATTTTTAAATCTGGGATGTTTTTATTTTATTTCTCTACATTTAGCCAATATTTTGTAAATTCTTGCTCACAATTTATTTTGAGTACCACTAGCTAGATCTAGAACTATGCGTATATCTGTATCGTACTGTTGTCCAAGATCCCTATCTTCAAACGTAATATAATGAGACTTTGGAAGAATATAATCCTAAATTTCATTTCGCAAAAGAAAACTGGTACATCCATCTCACTGTATTTAGTTCATTCTAGATGCATGTTTTTTGTTTGGTTGATTGGGTTTTTTTTTTAACCACATGTATTTAAAATTTAACTCAAGATATTATGAAACAAATTTACATAATTACATGTATAAGTTTAAAACGCTTGCATAAAATTTATTATTGCATGGTAAGTTACTTAATGCATTTTTACAACCGAAAATATGAAGGCTTTATCTAGATCTAGACCTCGATAATGGACTGCTGACGTTCCGCTTACGTTGCAGTTAATCCAGGCCCCAATGCTGCCACTACGATCTAGAGTTTACTTCTCTCCCTAGTAACACAAGAAACACATACATGGCTTACCTTGGGTCCACTTGGTTTTCAGGCCCCATTGTTTCTGGTAACGGCATCTTGATGGGTTTGTAAATCCTTTTGAAACCAACTTTAAAATCACGACAGTCTCCACTGCACTGTTGTCAATTCCTTTTGAAAATAAATTATTTTCACTGTATCATAAAACAAAGCACAAGCACGAGCGACTGTGTACACCTTTCCTCTCGAGAAGACAGAATGATACTGTTACTAGCCGTGTTGCACCAGACACTATAAATAGGGGCTTAGTAAAGGACGAATTGTGATTGGCTGTTGGGTCCACATGGCTGTGTTCGTGACTAGCGATTGGTTTGAATCTTCTCGAGGTTAACCGTCAGCTGACCGAAAGGAACGATTGGGTTTTCCCACTAGTTTCCAGGTTAACTTAGTACTTCTTTATTTCCTAGACAGGACCATTAGAAACGGAACTTCATGGGCCCAGTCTCGAGAGGTCTGACTAAATTTTGATCGACGTGGCATAAGCCTCGTGGAGAGTGGGAAAACTCGCATGACCGTACCTTTCAGGAATTTTTTTTTTTATTAAGTTTATGCACAAGTCATAAATATATCCCTGATTGGATGAGATATTTATTAATTAAGAATCAGAACCGTATTGTAGCTTTGAATTTGTTGTGACAGCAGTTTCAGAACCATTATAAGAAGCCTCAAATTAAACGAACAACGTTCATATACCCATTCGATGCACGTGTATCTCAGTCTGTTCAGCCTATACTTGTAACTTGTTGTGAGACCAAGCGTGTTTAGTAACCCAAGTCTTTCAAGGACTGAACTTGTGACTTCCTCACGACTTTCGTTACGAAATTTACACTGATCCGACTCCGATCACGCAGTTAGATCGCCCCGACAATAAACATAGCTTAGGCGATAAAAGTTTTCAAAGGCTATATAATAAAGCACGTGGAATAGTAGGTATGAATGTGTGTGTGTGAAAGGAAGGAGAAAAAAAAAGGAGGGGGGGGCGCAGACATGTAAGACTTGTGACAGGAAATTTTGCATACGGATCATAATTATCTTTAAGCACAAACAGCCTTTATGTGCGATGAAAAAAAAAAAAAAAAGAAAAGTGCAATGACAAAGGCAAATGCGATTATATACTATGTAGCCTATGTATTCCTAATCTTTACGTACTCTCTCTTTCTCTCTCTCTCTCCCTCTCTCTCTCTCTCTCTCTCTCTCTCTCTCTCTCTCTCTCTCTCTCTCTCTCTCTCTCTCTTTCTTTCTCTCTCTCCCTCTCTCGTTCTCTCTCCCTCCCCCTCGCTCTCCATCTATGTCTTTTGCTGAGCTATCATTTCTAACTCTTGTTCATTTTCTTTTTTAAATAGGGGGAGATGGGGGGGGGGGCGTCGCTCTCCTGCCTAAATCGCAAGAAAGATTTTTGCACATAATCAAACAATTATTATTGAAGAGTAGAAGAAACGTGACCTTTAGTAAAAAAAAATTCGTCCCTCCTTTGGATTCCATATCACATGTGTCATTATTACAGCTGTTTCCTTTTCCTATTCTCCATCCTTTCAAATTCTCTGAAAACACTCAAGCACGTGTGCGTCACAGACGCCGGATGACGCGGCGTGTGTATGTGCTAAACTTGAACTTTAAGTGTTTCTCTAAGATAGCCGATAACAGTAACAGTATAGCCTAGTAACCATCACTTGACTGCCATGCATGAAATCCTCTTGTTTTCAAGATTGCCAGCGCTGTGGTCTACTTACAATTACTTGATATTTTTAAGAAAAAAAAATTTATGTCCTCCATAATTTTATAAAATTAAGAGAATCGTATTTTATTTCCACGATGACATTAATTTTTTTTTTTGCTTCCAAGATGTCAGTGCCTTGTAGATCTTATCACAAAATAAAATTTAGTCACTTCTCGCAAGTGGTGTTAATACCCTCATGCCTTCATTTACTTAATCGCGTATCAGTTTTATCATAGTGTCTATCGGTCTAATTATCTGCTACTTGTTTATTTTTCCTGTCTATGAGGCTTATAGAGCAAGTCATTAACTATAAAGCTCAATGTTAATGTGCTAGGCTTTAATCCATAATGCACGTGTGAGAAGGCCTAAGCGTGATTTTTTTTTTTTTTTTTTTTTTTTAATTTTTTGAAGCGGTGGTCTTCAAGACAGTTGAATCACTTTGCATCTTCTTAGAGCTCACTTTAAAGCACGGGTACGGAAAAACACGTGACGTAGATCGCCTATCAACACTTGCATGAAACATCCTTTCCCTAACACTGAAACATGTACACTCGGCCCGTTATGACGTCTTTCATGCAATACACGCACTTGAAAAACTAAGGTTATATTTCCGTATATCATAATATCGTCTAAAATGTCTCCTTCCCATTCCCACCATTTTCTTTTTTACTTTCTTTCGTTCTGCCTTTCTCTCTCTTTCTCTTATCTCTCTATCTTTGTCTCTGTTTCTGTTTGTATGTCTCCTCTCTCTCTCTCTCTCTCTCTCTCTCTCTCTCTCTCTCTCTCTCTCTCTCTCTCTCTCTCTCTCCCTCTCCCCCCCACCCTCTCTCTCTCTCTCGCTCTCTCTCTCTTTCTGTCTGTCTGTCTGTCTGTCTCTCTCTCTCTCTCTCTCTCTCTCTCTCTCTCTCTCTCTCTCTCTCTCTCTCTCCCTCTCACCCCCACCCTCTCTCTCTCTCTCGCTCTCTCTCTCTCTTTCTGTCTGTCTGTCTGTCTGTCTGTCTCTCTCTCTCTCTCTCTCTCTCTCTCTCTCTCTCTCTCTCTCTCTATCTATCTATCTATCTATCTATCTATCTCTTTCTTTCTTTCTATTGTTTCTCCGAACCATCCATTGGCCAAGTTGCACCTATATATAATTTATATACATGTATCCAACTATCTTTCTCTCCATCTGCCTATACGATAGACTGAATTTTATGAAATGTCTGCCAGTCACGTGAATATAATACGTCATCTGCCTTTTTTTTTTTACATGAATGTTCACGATCTTTGTTTTTTTTTAGATCCAATTCAAACGTTTTGCTACTCTTTACTTATCACAATCATGTGAAAGACTTGCCGAAAAATCAAACCGGCTTATAAGATCCAAGACATCCTTGCTTAGACCTTTTATATATAAATCGTGATTTAAATGTGTGAGATACAGATCTAGGCTTAAAATGTTCCAGTACCATGTGATTATGTCTCAACCGTGAACATACACGTCACGTCACGCAATTCTTCAAACTGACGTTAGGCCTTACATACCTTTTATATTGCTGCGTAACTTTGCATTATTTCTATTCCATTTTGATCTTCTAAGTGTAAATTCTTCATTAACTCCCTCTTTCAGTATTTTCAAAGTATTTCAATGCGGTTTTGTTGTTGTTGTTTTTTTGTAAGTTTTGTTGTGTTCGTAACTTAGAACTCTCTTTTAACCTTACTCAAAGGATTTTATTTATTTATTTATTTACTTATGCGAGTTGGCTGCCGTAGCCGACCACTGAGCTCAAAGTCCATGCTTGCTCTTTGAATCTCCGACCCATTTACGAGAGCTTTGTCAGAAAACTTCACAGAAAAGTGACCCATTTGCTGACGGCTAAATCTGCAATGCCGTATCAAGTTCGGATATTTATCCGACCACTTCCCACTTCCTGGAAAAACAATGATGACTAATACACAGCTCCTGTTTTTGTTTCTTCCAGGTGTTGATATCATATTCTGGACTCAATTTATTTGACGTAGACCTCGTAGTATGTCCTTGTATCCTGGAACTCAATGTCGCTTACCTGTCTTGACCAATCCCTCAACTATGCCCCATATACATGTTGAACAAATACCATGGATGCTCGCCTTCAACCTCCCCCTCACACATACCTTTACCATGTCGCTGCACAGACATTGGTAATCAATTACCGTTTTTTTTTTCTCTAAGTAACGATGCTATATTTTATTCGCGCCCCCCACACACACACACACACACATACCCCGTTCTCCACTCACCATTTCTCTCATTAATTTGCATACAGCTGAGAAATGACCATACCGCACAATGCATAAGCATTTAAGATAATAATTATGTATTCGTTCCCACAGAGAGCTGCTTATTTATGCTTATGACCTAGACCCACGACCACAGACTCGTCACTTACAGCAAGCCCGCTTTTCCCGGCAAACTAAGCCATGGTGGGATTTTTTACTGTCTCACCGTAACTACAAACGCGTGTGAATCTTTTAAGGTCTAAGTACATCCGTGAAGTCTAGAGCTAAGACATTCTGACAACGCCCACTTCACTAATATCCCGATCCTGGTCACCCCAGAATGGAGCGCGCGGACACCGTGGACTCACGAGGGGCGCGGCCTTTCCGGGGGACCACTGAACCGAAACCTCATTATTTTATAAAACCTCATTATTTTATAAAATCTCATTATTTTATAAAACCTCATTATTTTATACTTATCGTGTTAAGACTTTTTTTTTTTTTTGCATTAAACATCAATAGATGCGGTTCACCAAATAAAACAAAAGAATATATGGACGCGAGAAAGAGAGAGAGAGAGAGAGGAAGGGAGAGAGAGAGAGAGAGAGAGAGAGAGAGAGAGAGAGAGAGAGAGAGAGAGGGAGATAGAGAGAGAGAGAGACTAACAAGCAGCAGGCATAAAATTGTATACAAAATATATAATTATATGTATATATATATACATATTTGTTGATAGAGAGAGAGGGAGAGACAGAGAGAGACAGAGACAGACAAAGAGAGAGAGAGAGAGAGAGAGAGAGAGAGAGAGAGAGAGAGAGAGAGAGAGAGAGAGAGAGAGAGATGTGCTGTCCGGGGTACGTCACAGAACTGTTATCATTTTCACTCTATATTCGTTTGCAAAATAAAAAAAAACTGTTCATGAGAGACTCATATCTTGTGACTCGTTTCAGGCTCAAATTAAGAGGGTAAAAAATTTTTTACAAAAAATTCAAACGTTCATCCACTTTAAAATGTGTTTTTATATTGAGGGCGTTATGCTTTGTTACAGTTTTTGTTTGTTTTGTTTTTGTCTTTGTTTATATTCACAATCGAGGTTTTTATATATAATTTTTTTAAAGAATTTTCAATAGCAAAAGCTTTCAAAATACATTTAGATAAATTCTCTAAGAACATCTTCATATTCCATTATTCAATTTACCACGTTTTGTTGCACGCAGATTTTGTGCAACATGGATTGTTTCCGAGAAAATTAAACTTTTGCCCAAGTCTCGAGCAACTAGATTACTAAGAACCATTTAGTCAGCCTAGTCATTTACAGAGTGGTTATAAGCCCACTTGTTTAAAAAAAAACTGTTAGCAAAATGACGTTTTCAATTGTTTTTTTCAACATCGCATCGTGGTGACGGCTTAAGAGGTAAGATAATGTTCTCAATAATACAGTAATAATTTTTCCCTACTTGTAAAATGCACGAAGCTTAAAACATAGTTCTATGTTGTTACGTGTATAAGCACTTTTCCCCTCTCTTTCCGTTCTTACATTCTTCAGAAATTGCTTATGGGAAAGACCAGGCCGCTATAAGTGTTATACTGTATGAAAACAATTAGACTAAGAGTGATGGTTAAACACTGATGAGTAAACTCTCTCTCTCTCTCTCTCTCTCTCTCTCTCTCTCTCTCTCTCTCTCTCTCTCTCTCTCTCTCTCTCTCTCTCTCTCTCTCTCTCTCTCTTTATATATTTCTAAAAATGTTTTTAACTGTGATTCTACATGTATTTATTTATCTACGTATATATCTACACATCTATCTTTCTTTAATTTTTTAAACATCTCTCTTTTTCGCCATTGCTCTCCATCTTTATATGCTGCTAACAACTGATCTATCCATCTGTCTTTCTACCTACCTATCTATCTACCTATCTATCTTTCTCTCTATCTGTATATTTACCTATCATTGTATCTACCTGTATCTATCTATCTATATATCTATCTATCTATCTATCTTTCTCTATACCTGTATATCTATCTATCTTTCTTTCTTTTTATCTATCTATCTATTTATCTATCTATCTATCTATCTATCTATCTATCTATCTACCTATCTATCTATCTATTTATCTATCTATCTCTGGTGCCAGTGAAAACAACGTTTCTATCTATGCATCTGTCATACCTAACAATCTATTTTTCTAATTATCTATCTATCTGTACACCCATGTATATATCGTTCTACAAAGCGTGTCTTTTTAATTTACCTATCTAAATAGGCCTTACATGCCCTTTCTCGTTTCTCTATCTGTAGGCCTAACCTACCCTTTCGTAAGAACACAAGCATGCCACAACAGCTTGCCTATCCTTTCAATGTCTAATGCACTCAAGTTCTCGTTAGATCAATATAGCACCCTTTCTTTTTTTTTTTTTTAACATCAAATTCTGTTTTGATTGTTCGAACAGTGCCCTTCCGTACAAACTTCTATAAATAGCTTCTACTAGTATCTGCCGCACTGTCTCTCTCACAGTCGAGGTATGTACTGAATATCATTCTGTTACTTTTAATTGAGGCTAGTGGGTCAAGCATCTATTCGAAGACGAAATCGTTGCTTGTTCTACAAATAAAGAACAAGAACAGCGAACCTCTCGAGGAGACAAGGAAAACGGAGGGTGAGGGAAAAGGGGGGAGGGGCAAGTGCGAAAAAAATCGTACCAGGCATAAATATAGAATTTGCTTTTTTTCCAGGATATCCGGAAAGGTATTTGCGGCTTGCGAATTATGTCAATTTTGAGCAAATAAAGATCACGAGATAAAAAGGTACAGTGTGTATTTTTTTTTCTCCTCTTGAGTATGTTTTGGGAGTGATTCGTAATTAGCTGATGGAATTAAAACTGCATCTTGGACTGAAAGGATATTTGCATACTGTCATTTATTTCCTAGATTTGGAAAATTTCCTTGACTGTCACGGTGATCCTCAAAGTTTTTTTGGTTATAGTTTTTTTTATCCAAAGGGGAGAACAAGGAAAGGGTGTCTATGTGTGTGTTTGAGTTGTGGTGGTGGTGGTGATTGGAGGGAGAGGGTAAGAGGAAAAAAATCGCACCAGACATAGAAATAGATTTTGCTTTATTCCAGGATATCCGGAAAGGTATTTGCGTCGTGTCAACTATGTCAATTTTGAGCAAATAAAGATCACCAGATGAATTTTTTTTTCTTTTAATTTCTCCTCGTGAGTATGTTTTGGGTGTGATTCGTAAGTAGGTGATAGAATTAAAACTGCACCTTGGACTGAAAGGATATTTGCATACAGTCATTTATTTCCAGGATTGGAAAATTTTACTTGGCAGTCACGGTGATGCTTAAGAGTTTATTGTTATTTTTTTTTTTTCCAAAGGGGAGAAGAAGGAAAGTTAAGTTTGTGTGTGTGAGGGGGGGCGGGGGTTGAGAGGCATAAAAATAGAATTTGCGTTTTTCCAGGATATCCGGAAAGGTGACCGCATCATGTGAACCATGTCAACTCGGAGTAAATAAAGATGAAGAGAAAAAAAGGTACTTTTTTCCCTCGTGAGTATGTTTTGGGCATGATTCGTAATTAGCTGATAGCTAGAACTGAGCCTGCACGTTAGACTGAAAGGAAATTTGCATACTGTCTTTTATTTCTTGGTTTGGGAAATTTTACTTGACTGTCACAGTGGTCCTTTTTTTTCCCAAAGGCCGTGGGAGAAGAGGGAGTGGGAAGTGTTCGTGTGTGTGTGTGTGTGTGTGTGTCTCTGGGGGCGGGGAGGGGAGTAAAAAGAGAAAAAAATCATAAGAGACACAAAAATTGATTTTGCCTTCTTCCAGGATATCCGCAAAAATCCCGTCACGTGAACCATGTCAAGTTTGAGCAAATAAATGTCATGAGATAAAAAGTGTTTTTTTTTTCCTTGTGAGTAGCCTATGTTTTAGGCGTGATTCGCAATTAGTTGATAAACTAAAACTGCACGTTGCACTGAAAAAATATTTGCTTACTGTCATTTATTTCCCGGATTTGGAAATTTCATTTGATTGTCTGATCCTTCAGAGTTTTCCAAGAAAGGCACAGCCCTTTACTTCTTAGTATTATCAGAGTGGCAGCAAAACAAGTCTATTTGCTTTTTGATTGTTTCTTTCCAGGCGATAAAATTTTAATATAAAACCTTTCTTTCAGAGAGACTCCATAAGGTATCAATGTTTTGCTGCTTTTCACAAGCACAAATCGCAAGCAACACGATTTGCTGCTTGTGACGTAAAAATGGTGTTGCTTGTTGAAACTGGTTCATGTTAATACGCGTTTGGGGAAAGTAATAAAACAAAAAAGGCAAAATTAGTAATACACTTACAGTAGGAATAGTTAAATAACTGTGTAAAATCCAAATCTATTTACAGATTTTTTTAAAAAAATGTTCATTATCATGTATGCGCGGCTAAGAATTCCTACAAAGCTGTGCACTTTCATGCACTTAATGCGAACATTGCAGCTTTCTAGCTATCATTTAAAAGGATGTAAAAATCAGATTGGAAAAGTACATAATTAGCCGATTTCCTTTATTGAATAAATAACGGTAAATTATTTACAATAATGATAATTATAACTTATTCCATACGAGGAAAATTTAGAAAGCTTGCTTCCAATGTTGCAATGTGGATGGAGCGCAATATTTTTCCTAAAATTAAGTTAGTTAAAAAAATGTTTTTAGATGGGAGATGCTTTTTAAGTACTATTAATGGGAAATTGTTTCCATGCTTTTTCTCTCTTTTACGAGTCATAGTGTTTAAGTTTGTTTGGTTTTTAATTTTTTGTTTTAATTAATTTCATATTTTACTAGAACCTTTGTACATGAATGAAGAAAGACCAGAGAGGGTGGGAGAGGGGAGGGGCCGTAAATTTATGAAAGAGGATAGAATTAAGCTATGATATAGTATCAATAGCATAGTACTCTTGTAATTATTTTGTGTGTGTGTTTGTGTGTGTTTCTATTTTGCGCAATAGATCCTAACACCTCAGTATAATTATAAAAAAAAGTATCTTGTGCATCCCTTTTCAGTATATTACACCAAAATTAAAATCTCAACCGTTGCGCCTCATTCCACAGCTTATATAGCCATATATATAGTCAACACATTCTTCGGAGGATTAATCCTAGGGACCTTGGAACTTGGCACAGCCTGACCATAACTTTATTGTCAAAATGAGTGTTATGTAAAGTATGCAGCTTTCGAGCTGAGTCATTGGTAGCATACAGGGAATGCAGTACAACTCAGAACGGCTTAATTGGTCAGTATTGCAATTCATTAATCCATTTAAAACCTGAAGCGGCTCCCGCTTTTTATTGTTCCCAGCATTGATATATTACTATGTAAAATTGGCGAGAGAGTAGTCTACTATGATAACTATGACAATTCAAAATCATTTAGTTCTATCAATCATCTACAGAATGTACATAATTATGACCCAATTATATAAATCAAGCAAAACGGACATAAGCGCAAATAGTCTTGATAAGTAAGCTGTTGCCGCACATCTAAGGCTTGATTTAAAAAAAAAGCAAAAAAACAAAACAAAACAAAAACAATTATCTGCCTCGCTTTGCTTGGTGGAAATTTCCGCTAATATCAAAACATTTCTCAGAACACTGAAGCATAATTTTTCATATACGCATTATTAATGCCGGTACTCCTATGACTAAATTCAGTGTAGAACAATATCCTTCACAGTTAACAAGCGTTTTGAACAGATCTACCTTTGCAGGTAGGTCTACTTTATACACACAGGATAGTAAATATAATATATGAGCAGAGCTAGCTTGTTGGATGTTTGATTTTTACACGATCATTCCCAATACCCAAGCACTTCAGTACACCGCGTTTTTCAAGATAAGATGATAATAATATTTGAACTTGTTCTTTAACTATCAGGAGGAATTTACCATAATATTGTGATTGCCAGTGAGAGGCAAAAGCCTCTCTAACAATTACTCATCGCTGTTACGGATATCACGGTGGCAAAGTGTTGCGAAATTCTTGATAACTCATTGCAGCAGGGTTTTTCCTCATTTATTTTGTGTAAAAATTGCACAGAATGATATCGTTGTAAAAATTTTATTTGTTCATTGCATAGTTTTGAGCGGGTTTTTTTTTTCCACAAGCCCTTCTATCTATACATGTATATTGTTTATTTTACCTTTTTCGCATTATTGCCGGGGGTGGGGGCATATTTTTCGTTTCTATTATTTTTGAGTGTTGAAATATAAAAAGATAAAGGGGAACACACGGATAGAGAAAGAGAGGAAGGGAGAGAGGAGAGACAGCCTGAGACAGAGAGAGAGAGAGAGAGAGAGAGAGAGAGAGAGAGAGAGAGAGAGAGAGAGAGAGAGGGAGGGAGATTTTAATTCACCCGAATAGCGATTATAGAATATGCATTGATAAATTTATTGTCTTCGCAAATATTAGTATTAAAACTGATTTGGCATTCGAGCATTTAACAGTAAAAAAAAATCAAGACAGCAATGGGCAAGATTTTAAAAGTGATTCAAAAGAATATGAACTCACCAAGGTCAGTCTATCAAAATCGCGGAAAGAAGTAAGCTAAGACCAGGGGCTAAAATTAGTTTGTCCATGTATTGGAAAATAACTTCACACTCGATACGATTTTAAGGTGTG
>JAWDGP010004190.1:970000-1025000 GCA_033675545.1 Elysia crispata
ATAAAGACAAAAAACAAGACATTCATGTCAAGATTGACGGGATTACCTATTATGTACACACAGCACATCATTGAGATCAGCATAAGCAATCGCGCTTCGATTATTTTTGGGTAGAAGTTTGTACACGAGACCAGAGAGAAAAACCGATGACGAAGATCGTGAATCATAGCTTGATCAGACCACCCAATCTTGAGAGTTTAAGGTACGAGAGGAAGAGAGAGAGAGAGAGAGAGAGAGAGAGAGAGAGAGAGAGAGAGAGAGAGAGAGAGAGAGAGACATGTGACATGAGAAGAAATAACATAAACTTGAGAGCAAGAGACACGGGAAAATATATAAAGATTGTGTAGAGTCTAGGGGGTAAGAAGTGGGTAGGAAGAGAGCAAAGAAACTAAAAAAGGGTCATCTTTTAATATCTTAAAAGCGAGAGAGAGAGAGAGAGAGAGAGAGAGAGAGAGAGAGAGAGAGAGAGAGAGAGAGAGAGATCCTAAAGAGACATAGATAAGAAATTACAGCAAAATAGAAGTAAGAGGGAGGGAGAGAGAGAGAGAGAGAGAGAGAGAGAGAGGGGGGGGGAGGGGGATAGACAGAGAGAGAAAGGGAGAGAGACACACACACACATGCACACACAAACACACAGAGACTGACAGAATCTAAGAGGCCATGTAAGGTAAAAAGTGTGACAAATTAGGATACATAAAAACAAGTTCCAAATCTAATCATCATGCTTGACGAGTGATCGGTACGGTCCGATCTGTAGGCGGTATATTTCTCTCTTGATGCGCCGCAAGGGAATTTCCGATCTCGTAGTCAAGACTAAGTTTACCCTGTCCTTAGGAGCTTAACATTCCTTTACAATATTAATTAGTCATGTCATAACTTACGATTGACTCGGGTTCAGAGGCTAGCCGTGTAATGGGTTGCAGTGCTATACGTTGTGTATTGTATATGGAAATAGGTAATAAAGAATGTTGAAACAGCCCATGTATTGTGCAGAAAACGCTTGTTAGTCTGTCTTGTTTCCGTCAGGCAGTGGCGATTCTGTTGAAGCGAACCCTCAGTCTCATAGACTAAGGCTCCGGGTTTCGAATTCCTATTCATAGTGTTGGGAATCGGGAAGAATAACAAATAGAGAGACAGAGAGAGAGAGAGAGAGAGACGGGGTGGGGGAGGGGGGGGGGGCGAGGGAGAAGGAAGGGATGGATTAGCTGGAGCAGAGAGTAAAGGAATGAAAGGGTTAGATAGAGAATGAGTAACGGGGCCAGTGAGAAAGTAATTGAATAGGAAGCGATGACCTGTGCTTTATCAAAAAGAAAAGAGTGAGTGAGAGAGAGAGAGAGAGAGAGAGAGAGAGAGAGACATAGCTAGAGAGACAGAGAGAAAGAAAAAGAAAGAGCGAGATAGGTTGGGAGGAAGATGGTGTTAAGAAATAAAGAAAAAAATAAATTAAGAAAACGGAAAATATTCGACTTATAAATCAATTATTAAAATTCCGTTAAATAAAAATGCAGTTATATTTCTGACTGACGATAAACAAAAACACATTTCTTAAAGTCTCATTGTAATAATGACTATTTGAGCGCGTTTGCACTTATGCTGTCAATTCCACAAACCGAAACAGCTTAAGAACTGAACGCTCCCCCGATCGTTCGATTCTAAAAATACCTGCTGACTCCTCAATGTTTTACTCGTGGATGACCCAGCAGACCTAAGGTATTACAGTGTGGTTCAACAATGAAAAAAATTATTGGTGAGTCATGTTTGTTATTTGGATTGCGGATTGCCCCTTGGCGATGTGGGGCTCTTTATTTCCGTGGCATTGGATTTGTTCCAAGGTGCTAGATCAGGACAACTTTTGCTCTCGCTTTCCAGATTTTTTTTTCCCTCAATGACATCGGTTCGTTAGGTACACTCGATCACTTAGCCAAATTAAACTCTGATGCCATTCCTACGATGAATCTCAAGGTAGCGGTTTTGTTCATTGAGTTGCCTGCATCGGTGGCTGAGGGATTAGAACGTCCGCCCTGATATCAACAGGGTTCCTCTTTCACGAGTTCGAGTCCCACAGCTTCAATGAGTAATCAGTTCCGCCCTGCATAACGTGACGCTAAGTTTGATATGCGAAAAGGTATGAAATCATCGTGTTATGCATGGGCTAAAACAACTGTCAAACAAATAAACCTGCATCGGGCGTTGGATAGAAAAAGGTGACGGTAATAACATACTAAACATTCAGTAAATTGATCAATGGCTCCTATCTTTTTGCTTGTAAGATCTTCGCATTGGTATCATTTTTTCGTTAATTTATCCACTTATATGTATTTTTTGTTTATCTATCATTCTATCTATCGACCTTCATATGAAATTGTCTATTTCTTATCTATCTGTCTGTCTGTCTGAGTCTTGATAGTTGGCATACGCTACAATTATTAAATTGTCCTTCCTAAAGGGGCGTTTGACTATTGTAAAACCGTATGTCTTCTTCACGTATTTCTGTCTATCTATTTATCTATCTATCTATCTATCTATCTATCTATCTATCTATCTATCTATCTATCTATCTATCTATCTATCTATCTATCTATCTATCATTCTATCTATATGTCTATCTATCTAACTATCTATCTGTATACCTACATGTATTTATCAATCTATGTATCTTTCTATCAATCTTTCTATCGATCAATTAATCAAACAATCAATCTAGCTATCTGTCTATCTATCTATTTATCTATCGATTTTCTGCAGGTCTCTCTAGTCCTACCTATGGATCTATCGATCAATTGATCTTCTTATCTATTAATCTATTTATACACCTTGTTTACCTATCCACCTACCTATCATTCAGTATTGACTGATTTTCTCAATAGCGAACGTGTCATAGATTGTTCTAAGGATTCATTTATCAACTATCGACCTATTTATCTACCTCACTCCTTACCTATTTTACTAATCATCCCGTTATCTAACTCTCTTTTACTGTTTTCATCTGTCTTCTATTCGTATTACGTCCATCCATTCCATCGTGCATATCTTACCCTGGTTCTTTGCTCGCGTTATGTCATTGCACCTAGTAACAAGCTTTCTCGTCAATACTCCTGCTGGGTGCTGCCAGGCTGATGGTGACACGGGGCAGACAAGTGTCTCATAGTGAAATGAGTCACACACACACACACACACGCAGCATCCTACAACTGTGACTGTGCGGCCAAGTTTCAGGATCTGTACTAATTATTGTGCCTCGAATTTCAAGCCTAGTTTTCATCATTGTTCGTTAAGTTAAATAAAAAATAAAAAAAAAAGTTGTATAATTCAATCACTACCGGTACTTTTGTAAAACTATTATCAAGCGAGTGTTGTACACTTATTCAGATTTTAATACGAGAGTGGAAGACAGTAGGTTCTGGCTGAATCAATCAACAAAGTTCCAATTAAGAATGATGCGGGAATATTGTGTCTTCAATTACGAAATGAACGATGAAACAAGTTATCTATCTGCACTAGTCTATCTCTCGCATAGGAATCACGTTCTGGGAATATTAGTCGGTTCTGTCACATGTTTGTGGGATTTTGCTACATCACACATGAGTAATACCTGATATCTTCAACTTAAGCTTGAATTTTCTTCTTTTTATTGCCTCTCTTCCGTTACTCCCTCTCACTGCCTCTTCTGCCGTTTGCCTATTGTTTCTCTTATCTTTCATCTTTCACCTCCCTCTCTTTCTCTCTGTATGTCTTTCTGTCTGTCTGTCTCTCTAGCTCTCTGCCTCTCTCTCTCTCTCTCTCTCTCTCTCTCTCTCTCTCTCTCTCTCTCTCTCTCTCTCTCTCTTCCCTTTCTCTCTTTCATTCTCTCCCCTTCTTTCTCTCTTTGCTCTCCCCCTTCTCTCTCTCTTATTTCTCTTTCTCTCTCTCTCTCTCTCTCTCTCTCTCTCTCTCTCTTTCTTTCTCTCTCTCTCTCTCAATAGATCGATATATCGACCGGTGACTCCGCCGTTGTGGTTGGGATGGGATAGGCAAAATATCCATCCGGTGTTATAAAGGTCAAAGTTTTGGCATTCAATCTGTACAGACAAAACATCTCTAGAGAAATCACATTTCTAGAGACCCCGGAGTAAGCAAAAAAAAAATGGAATACGAATATATCGCTTATTTCTCGATGAGTTGCATCAGACCTACCCTCTGTTAATTTTTTGCCAAAACCATCATGCATTACAAATTCTCTCCCTCCCTCTCTCCCTCTCTCTCTCTCTCTCTCTCTCTCCCTCCCTCTCTCCCTCTCTCCCTCCCTCTCTCCCTCTCTCTCTCTCTTTCTCTCTCTCTCTCTTTCTCTCTCTCTCTCTTTCTCTCTCTCTCTCTCTCTCCCTCTCTTTCTCTCTCTCTCTCTCTCTCTCCCTCTCTCTCTCTCTCTCTCTCTCTCTCTCTCTCTCTCTCTCTCTTTCTATCTCTCTCTCTCTCTCCCTCTCCCTCTCTCTCTCTCTCTTCTCTCTCTCTCTCTCTCTCTCTCTCTCTCTCTCTCTCTCTCTCTCTCTCCCTCTCTCTCTCTCTCCCTCTCTCCCTCTCTCTCTCTCTCTCTCTCTCTCTCTCTCTCTCTCTCTCTCTCTCTCTCTCTCTCTCTCTCTCTCTCTCTCTCTCTCTCTCTCTCTCTCTCTCTCTCTCTCTCTCACACACACATACACGCAGTATTACTTTATTTCCCTTTTCCTTTTTATCTATTTATCTATCTCGCTTTTATGAGCGTCCTGTCTGACTCTCTCAAACCTCTTTCAAACAATCTCTAAAGATCCATTCTGTGATCTAGCTCGAAGTATCTCTCGGTTATTCCGCCTATCATGCTATCAAAATTTCAGTGGCTCCATAACTTTGCCCTACATCCGTCATTAGACCTGAGGTTTTAATTTATAGTGACTCACCCTTCGCCCATTATGCATGATAGCAAGTTAGTGTTCTTGGGTGCGGATTACAAAAAAGTAAAGACCTTTTGGTAAGATTGAAAATTTCATTTACCTTGTTGCTCTGTTTCAGAAAGTACTTGAAACTGATCTTAAATTTTACAAGAATAATGTTCAAACAAAGTACAGGAAAATCCACGCTCAACGGAAATTATGACATGAATTCGTCTACAACAGAAAGAAGATAGTGTGTCGAAAAACAAAAGAGTAGCCAAATTATTTATGATTATTTATAAATTCCTCCAACAATCTCTCTAAAAACGATGGTATTGGAAATATTTGCATCAACCCAAACGAAATTGGGACTGACAACCAATCGTGAGAAGAAAAAAATTCCCTCGTTTGTGGACGAGCGGGGCTGGGGGGCAAGGTCGGGCAGACAAGTGAAGGCCGCAAAATTCCAAGCATAATCTAAAAATAACCTCTGAAAAACCCCGATCCGTGAATATATAATTATATCTCGTTCCGATGGTTGACATCGCCTGGTGTTGCGTGATGCCTGTCTAATAAGTAGCTGTGGTGCGAGACGGACTGGTTTTGTGCTTGCCGAATAATTATATAAAATTGATTGATTGAAAGGAAGCGGGGATTTGCGTGAGTGTTGGAGGGGGGGAAAGAGGGGGGGGAATTCCTATCTCTCTATCTCTCTACTCCACAAGGTCGTTTTAAGTCAGAAACAAATTTCACGTCGTTTTGTCAAAGACAATCATGTTTTCTGTAATAATCAATTTAAATCTCGCTCCGTCAAAAGTCATGTCGTTTCCAGTAACAAACAATTTCCACACCATTACGTCAAAAGACAAGAGTCGGTTTCAAGCACTCATAATTATACAGGCAGCTGGTAGAGTAAAGTAAGTTCTCAGCCTGAGATCTTAAGGCAACTCATCCACTTACTCCATGCTTGTTGTTGTACTTAAGTAGTCTATATTATTATTATTATCATTATTATTGTTATTACTGTTTTGTATATAATAATAATAATAATAATAATGGGAAATGACCTACTGCGCGCCACTTTATAAACAGGAACTGGGACTCCCCGTGAGAAGCCAACTCGCTTGCTTGCTCATCATCTTGAACTGAGAAATTGGGGTCGTGAAGAAGTCAAGGATGTTAGCAATGTCTAGTGCTCGAGGTTGAGCCTTCTCGGGGCGGGCAGTTCCGGGTTAGAGAGTATACTAGATCTATTGATTGAGCTTCAGACAGCCGAGAAAACGTCATTTATGATAATCAGGATTTACTTCTTTCAATTTCTGAAGAGAAGACTGGGAAACGGTGTATTCTGTGCTTTCGCAATGTACGAGTATCTTTGCTAAAGACTGCTCTTAACGCTCGCTGTAAAGCTTTGAATTCCCGTAAAAACAAGAGCTTTGCTTTGCGGGAAATTCACAGACCTGCCTCAAAGATAAAGAGCGTTTGAAAAGATAAATAAATACATAAGGATTTTACAAAATTAGTTGACTTTTTTTTTATCTTTCTTAATAAAAATTGATAGCAGTTCTATAACGTCCAAATTTATAAATTTATACACCGTTTCTTCCAAACCTTCTTTATCATTTAGGTTGAAATTGATGCGTTGTTATGAATTTCCGTAAGGCTGCACATCTTCAGGCCCTTTTTGTGGGAATTCTCGGCCATCTGATAAAAGTTTAAAAGAGTCTTTAGAAAGATTAGGAAAGTAAAAAAATTAGTTCATTTCCCATGTTCAAAATTAAGGATTTTGCGCAACAGTGTAAAACAGTTTTAAACAATATGGGGATTCTTGATCTGCATTGGAACATATAGTTATATAATTATAGAATTAAAAAAATTACTTGCAATAATAAAAAAAATGTTGTTTTAATAGTAAACGTGATTTATATAAGTTTGATATTTTGCTTTGAGACTGTTTTTTCCTTTTCTTCCATTTTGTTTCAACGCTCTATTTGTTTGTGTTCTAGGTTTTTATTTTTTTTTTTTTTTCTAATCCTCAGAAGTTTCGACAACATATCGGTGATGAGAAGCATTTTGTAAAATTTACATCCACTATCATTGTCAACATATTCGCTTCAAACGAAAACCCTAATCGAATCATCCTTCCAATAACTTTTTATTCTTCTTCAATTATTTTTGTTGTTTTTTGTTTTCTTGTAGTTCTTTGTCGCTTTTGTTGTTGCAATTCTTTTTTTGTTATAGTCCCAGAGTGCAAATACTTCAAAACCCTATGATTCAAATTAAGAACCAGTCCGTATCCCGTTTAAAAAAATATATATGTTATAATGTTTTCTTAGCAAGAAATTTTACATTTCTTTTTCCTTTATTCATGAGGTTTTGGCTTTCATCAATTTCCATGTGACCGATCGATCCAACGCTATCTCTCTTCACTCAAAGTTAACTCTTCAATTCTTATCTTCAATTAGGTCAAAACATTGTCAGCTTAAAACTGATACATGAAGTTCATAAATAATCATAGAACAATGGTTTTTGTCCGGTTTTCCCAATCTTGCAAACATAACAGTGCAACTTAATCCTTTTGGCAGCAAACCAAGCACCCGATCTCGGGATATTAAGTTAGGAGAAGCAATGACCTGAGAGAGAACTATAAGTAACAGAAATGGCATTAATATTGTTAATATTGATCTGTCGGGCTTTGTTCATGTTTGCTTATGTTTAAATTTTGTTCTTGTTTTTTTTTTAGCTTCGGTTAATTTGATACCTTTATAATTATAATGGGCATTGTTATATAATGTGATACCATTTTTGCTGTTCTCTCTTTCACGTAAGAATATATTTATCTCAATTCTGGCTGTCGAAATATAACTTTAGGGAAACATAGGGGGGGGGGGGGTATCTTTGAGAGATAAAGGTCGTCCATGAGAAAGGTAGTAGTGTGTGTTTGTGTGTAAGGAAGAGTGAAGAAGACAGACAAAGAAAGAAAACAGAAAACTAGAAAGAGAGAGAGAAATTGAGAGGGAGTTACAGACAGCTAGAGAAAGAGAGGTGGATAAAGAGAACGAGAGACGGATAAAGAGAGAGAGAGAGAGAGAGAGAGAGAGAGAGAGAGGGGGGGGAGGGAAAGAGGGAGAGGGAGAGGGAGAAAGGGAGGGAGAGAAAGAGAGGAATGGAGAGAGGGAGAGAGAGAGAGAGAGAGAGAGAGAGAGAGAGAGAGAGAGAGAGAGAGAGAGAGAGAATCTCTTTCCTTGATGATACATAATTATTATTCTTACCCTGAGGAGGGAATTCGATTTTATGTTGGTTATGCAAAGGTGATGAATAATTATGCGTGTGACATTGTTTTGCTATCTCGCTGTCAGTTGTTTTTTTTTTTGTTGGTTTTTTTGTTTGTTTGTTTTGTTTTTTTTTCTTGTTGCTTTTTTTCTCCAAAATCTTTTGACTTTATTTTTTTTTTTTTTTGTAGCAAAACCGTAAGGTTACATTTACTGGGGTGACATTTACTGACCTAAAATTTGGTAGCATGTCTTGTGAGATGAAAGGATCAAAAAGTTCTTTGCCGCGACTAATTATTGCTTTTCGTTGTTGTTGTTGTTGTTGTTGATGATGATGACGTTGTTTTTGTTTCTATTGCAGTTTTTATCGCTTCTTGTGTTGTTATATGGTTATCATTTTCATTTTTAATCCACTTTAGGATAAGCAATCGTCTAAATAGCGAGAGAAAAAAAAATATATACGTAACAGTGTAGTAATTTTTTTTAATTATCAGTAATTTTATTTCCACGATTCAGACCATTTTTGTCTATTCCTGATCATTGACAGACTTAATACACTTGAAACATTCATTTTGGTTATCTATGAGTCTTCAAATTTCCTGTTTTATAAATCAGTGTCTTTTATAAAAGAAACAAATCTTGTCGGAAAGTACAAGGCTTAGACAAAACCAAATGATGATAAGAATTCGATATAATTATCCCATTAATATTTACGAAAACATGAGGATTTCATATCAATGTAATTATTATTTTATGTACTTAATCATGCGCAGAAAACTGTCGAAGTGATCACAATTTTCAATAAATAATTCTTTTATTTTTTAGTTGTTTAGTCAGTCTCAAAGTAATAGATCCTGAGGGTGGGAAAAAAACCTGGCTGTTTAGGAAATGTGGGAAATATATATATATATATATATATATATATATATATATATATATATCTTGATTTGGAGTATTTTATGCATGCGCGTCACATAATCTACAGCAGGATAGTCACGTGAAGGTTAAGAAGAAACAACGAATAAAGTGCACAAAAGAAAAACAAAGCAGGAAATTAAAGGTTAATCGCTTTAAACAGGCTTGCCTTATTATGAAACTGGCCTTAAAGACCGTAGATCTATTGCGTTTCTTTGACACTTTCATAATCAAACAGAAAGTCAGATAGACAGACAAGCGTCAAGAAAGGAATCGTGAAAGTAAGAGGGAGGGGGCAAAAGAAAAGTTAGAGAAAAAAGAAGAGAGAGAGAGAGAGAGAGAGAGAGAGAGAGAGAGAGAGAGAGAGAGAGAGAGAGAGAGAGAGAGAGAGAGAGAGAGAGAGAGAGAGAGAGAGAGAGAGCGAGAAGAGGATGTGTATTAAGGGAAAAGTGGATTCAAATTAATGGAGAGAAAGATGAGTTACGGACTCAACAAAAAAAAAAAAAATGAGCGTGAAAGTGCATCGTTCACGTGAACTTATAACCGAGCTGTCAAAACGATAAACAGACTTGAGAGATTAAAGAGTGCCATGGATAAAGAGACATGATTTAGAGCGAGAGAGAGAGAGAGAGAGAGAGAGAGAGAGAGAGAGAGAGAGAGAGAGAGAGAGAGAGAGAGAGAGAGGAGATAAAGGGCAAAAGGTAAAAATTTAAAGGCCAGGAGCTTTTGAGGAATTAAGATAAAAAACAAACATAATCTTAAATGCCAAGAGAAATTCAATACTGAATTTTGTTGCGTATCGGTGAGTTAAAAGTTAGGATTTTTTTTTTTTTTTTTTTTGTGTACTTTTGATATTCATGTTGATGTCTTCAGGGCTTGGCTGAAAGAATGCGACTGAGTTTTCTGGAATCTATGACATACAACCATCCATGTATGTTTTTTTCCTTCTTTTTTTTTTAATGCTGCTATGTGGAACAAGGTGTACAGGTTTTACATGAAAGTAATTTATTTACTCTTTTCATACATTCTTTAGTGACATGCACAAAAATTAACATAGAAACGTAAATAAAAAAATAATCAATAAAAAGAATACGACTTCCAATTGTTATTAACACATAATTTTCAAACGTAGAAGGTCTAGTTGGGAAATTTAGTCTTTTAGAACTTCAATGAGGTTTACATGTTTTATATAAAAGTAATTTATTTACTTTTGTCATCTATCCTTTTGCTATATGCGTAAACAATAACATATAACCGTAAATTTTATACGCTTAAAAAAAAGCAATAAAAAGAATACGACTTCGAATTGTCATTACCACACATGTAAAACGTAGAAGATCTAGTTGGGAAATTTAGTCTTTTAGACCTTCAAGTATAATATACTTCTCTCTCTCTCTCTCTCTCTCTCTCTCTCTCTCTCTCTCTCTCTCTCTCTCTCTCTCTCTCTCTCTCTCTCTCTCTCTCTCTCTCTCTCTCTCTCTCTCTCTCTCTCTCTCTCTCTCTCTCTCTCTCTCTCTTTTAAAACATTCACATTTTTATATTGTTTTGACTAGAAATAAATTAGGCTAAAGTATTGTTCTTAGGAATAGTAAAAATTGCTTTGATTCTTTTCTTTCTTCTCATCATTCATTTTATCTCCATAGTTGAATCCCGGGCACTAAATTAACTCCATTTTATTTCCTTACCCCCACCCTCTCCCCCCTCCCAGAAGACTGCTAAGTATTCTACACATAGACAGCACATTGAAAATTTCATTTCAAAATAATTATTTAATACTTAATTATAATTTTAATGTTGATGCATAATAACGGTATTCAATGAGTTTACACAAGCAAATCAGGCCTATAAAAACAAAAACAAAACAAAAAAGATTCTTTATCAAAGGCCCCTTAAAAAAGATAATCTAGTTCGATTGCTTCATGCTAGTAAAAGTTAAGTTTCGCCACAAGCTGTTTATCAGTCCCAAAAATAGTTCACAACACACGCGGCTAGCAAATCTTTCCATAGCTTAAAGGAGGAAATCAACCGAGGCAGAATTTTCCTATTCTCACGTATATCGTCAACCGTACGGTCGCAGCTATATTCTTTTTTTTTTATTATTTTTTTTTTAATCAATGATGCAGGGCGAACATAACAAAGTCGTTATGCTCTGATAGTATAAAACGTATCGAAAGTTTCTTTGGAGTCTTCCTGGTTCTTGTACGAGATTAGTAATTCGAAGGAGAGTGGTGATGTCACTTTCGCCTAAAAACGCTTTGTAAAATTGATGGTTTAAAACAATTTATAGTTCGACGTCCATCAACACCAAGATTGTTCCACGATTACAGACAATTCATGACTCATGAAAATCTCCAATACCCTGCCAGCAAAGACTTACGAGCAAGTTTAGCCATTAACTTCTTTATAGTTTCTCACGTAAATTTATCTGAAGACTGAGTTACATTGTCCTGAGATGCTGTCTTTCCTAACTCTTTACGCGTAAAAAAAAAAAAAAAGGAATCTCTCAGACGAAAAACGAGAGATTGGGAAAAAGGAAAAGAAAAAGAAAAAAAAGTCAAAATAACAAAAACAAAACAAACAAAAAAAAAACCAGAATCTATACTTGCTGCGATAGAGTAATACAAAGTACAATTTTCTCTTGTTTTTGGGGGAAATTTTGTTTCTTTTGAATTGACAGTTTATTTCTACGTTAATCCACCCATAATACAGTTCCTTTTGTTTCCGAGGCTTTGAGAGCCCCAGTTTTCAAAGCTTTGTATAAGGAGATGCCCCACCTAGTCATAAATTACAACGAAATGTATGTGATCATCGCTTTATAAGGTCTCGCTACGCTTTTGTGGTTTTACAGCATCGATTTTTATCACAGTAAACTTCCTCAAGGTGGGCGTGATAATGTGTAAAGAAGAAGTTAACCTTCGGGCCTTCTCGACTCAGATGCTTGCCCTACTTCTGGGTATTTTTCCTTACATTCGATTGGTGGGAATCCAATTGACCTTCTCCGCTTTGCTCCCGAGCAGTGGCACTCGTGATGACCCGAACGTGTAGTCGGTGTTCCTCGGTATGCATCGGGATTTCCCATTCCCACACTGAGACAAGGGCACAAAAGGGTGAATTTACAGTCAAACTAAAAACGATGAATGACAATAATAATTCATTTCTGCACTATTCATTTTCAACAAATTTGATTTAGCAAAATTTAATATCTTAATCTTTTTATTTCCTTAAAATATGACCCTCTAACTTTTCATGAGATAATGTGGAATAAAATTAACAACTAATTTTGTTCATAATCATGTAAGTGCAAATAAATTAAATGGGCAGGCTCTACAAACTTTCCTTTATCAGTGCACCTTTAGTCCCTTTTTGTTCAGACCAGCATATCTTATAATGAACGTTAGGAAGGATCTTTAAATAGACTGGGTAAATCCAAAAATTGTTTTGCACTATTGCGAAATATCGATGTTGTAGATAACGAAGAGGTGGAGGGACAAGAAGTTTCAGCCGAAGGAGAGACGCAGAGAGAGAGAGAGAGAGAGAGAGAGAGAGAGAGAGAGAGAGAGAGAGAGAGAAGGGAGAGTAGTAAAAGAGAGACAAAAAAAAAAGACAGATAGACAAAAACAGATAGTAAGATCGGACGAAAGGTATAGAAAAGAGGAGCTCTGCAAACACACGAAAGAGAGAGAGAGAGAGAGAGAGAGAGAGAGAGAGAGAGAGAGAGAGAGAGAGAGAGTGAGCAATAGAGACGATGCTTATTAATTTTATTATGCACTGGTAACCTATGATCAAATCACATTCAATGGCAGAACAATAATTATAAAACTGTACTCAATAAGATTTTTTTTCGTCTGGTTTTCTGCAAAATCAACATGGTCCAATACTGTGTTTTCATAGTCAGTGATAAAAATTGACAGTAAGTTTGACCAACATGTACGCTCCCTTTTTACTGTCAACCACCAAGGGCAAAGTTTTTATACCTGGGCTTTAACTTAAAGCCGTCAAGGCAGTTTTGGCTCTGAGAAAAGGCAGAATGTTCTTTTCTAGGAATTGTGACACAAATTTTTCCACTTCAGAAGCCTCCCAAATCAAGGAAGATAATTTTGGACCAATGCCAGATTATATCAAATTCAGCTAATCTTTTGAAACAAACTGAGTTGGAAGGAAGGAAGAGAAGAACGAGGAGAAGGAAATTAAGAAGGAGATTGGGGAGGGCGGGGGGGGAGGATTTTTATTCCACAGAGATAATTATGAGGTTTTAGCTATTTTTCAAATTACTTAATTGGACAATATTGTTTCTTTAAAATATTTATAATCGCAATTCACTGCAAATAGTTCAAACTCTCACGTCCCATAAGGACCAGTACAACCAAGAGGATGTATTGTTCATAAAGGAATGAGAAATTTTAGGATGATACATGTGTGGCATACTTTTATTTCTAAAAAAAAATATAATTTTCCATAGTGCGTCTAATTATGATTTTTCATCACAGGTAGAAGAAGGAAGGCAATACTGATTTGCATTTTTTGTTTTGGCCTTGATGTCATTAATTTGAGACCTAAATCTAGGTTAGGAAAAACTTTACAGAGCTAGTACACAGATTTATTTTTTTAGTTGAATATGCTCGTAGTTTAAGTAAAAATAAATAATCATGTTTTTAGCCTTATGCAATTGTTTATTAGATCTGTTAAATGGATGATATCAGCAAATCTATTATTTACAAACAGGCTTGGCTGCCACGATAAGCTTTCTGAATACGTCAGTACGCCATACACTTACTTTAAGTTGCCACTCAGTTGGAGAACAAGGAGATAGAGTAAGAATGAATTCGAAAGATCTTTATCATGGCAATGTCGAGACCCAGATCGAGGCTTTGGATCAGATATAGCAAGGGTGAACAAGAGCAAAACAAGGGCGGGCAAAATGATAAACTTAAATAAAAAGCATGTACGAGAGAAAATGGAGAGAGAGAGAGAGAGAGAGAGAGAGAGAGAGAGAGAGAGAGAGAGAGAGAGAGACAGACAGACAGAAAGACAGACAGACAGACAGAGACAGACAGACAGACAGACTGACGGCCATGGTGAAAAGACAGGCAGACAGACATGCAGTCAAACATAGAAACCGGCAAGCAAACACAGACAGCAATAGACAGACAGGTAGACATAAAAAAACGACTCGGAAAATGAGAGACAGGCGGGGGTGTTAAAGAGTTAGAGGCAGAAATACACACTCACACACACACACACACACAGACAACAAAGGACAGGTTGAGAGACACATACAATCATATATAACGAAATTCAGAGACAGAAAGTGCATTATATTTCGGCTTGGAAACGAAAGATACAGACAAAGCCGGATACATGTATAATACCTATAACGACACGGGAAAAAAGCTAGATCCATTATGACGAATTGTATAAGGAGCTTTGTCCAAGGCCAAACCAGACATGAAAAACAAAGCTACGGCCACATCTCGGTCAGGGGTTTCTCACAAGCCACCCATCTCTAATAATGAACATCAATATCAACGTTAATGCGTCGTAACGTTTTTTTCCTTTTTTTTTTTAAGAGACATAATAGACCCATGGCTTACGCGGAAGTAAAGTTAGTAGAGTCTAGTTGCCTAGAAATTAATAAGCATTATAATCATATGAATTCATTATCATTACACTTATTGGATATCGCTACTCAGTATTTCTCACCCTCCCTGCCTACTGCCAGGGCAATCAGCATGACTATCACTGTTACCTTCACAATAATTAATATCATGAGCTGTGAGAGTTCCGACCGTCACTGTTTTCTCACCCTTTTCATATATACATATATATATATATTCGGATAAATTAAGTATATTTATATTTCTGGGGAAACGTACGCTGTTTCTCTTTTAAGTCTGTTAGACAGTGTTGCTGTTGTTATTGTGCTCATGTTGAAGATGTTACTTATCCATTTTACGTATGCAGTTGCTGCAATTTCTTGCTGCTGCCTCAAAGACATTGTTCAGTCTACAGATCTTCTTGCACAAGAACGGTCTTGTTTTGTTTTGATTTTTTTCAAGAATATCAACTTACTGCATTGCAGTAAAAGAGAGGGCACAGTAAAGGTTATTCAGTGCGAGGAGGTCGGGCTACTGTTTGATCTCTTTCATGAACTCCTTTCAAGGATTCAATGTGATGTGAATGTTTCAAAACTAAACGCACATTTGTCTAATTGTAGACATAATTAATCAACAACCACATTTGTTTTCACTTGTGGCTTTAGAAAATTGCAATTTATTCGTCAAAGAGGCATGAAAATTGAAGTTGAGTAAATTTAATAATAATAATAGCAAAGAGAATTTCTCAGTGAAGTTGGTGTAGATCTTATACATATTTTATAAACGGTATCAATTCATTGCTGCTGATGTTCACTAAATATTTCTCAATCATTTTTTATGAATTGTGTCTTCTTCTTCTTCTTCTTCTTCTTCTTCTTCTTCTTCTTCTTCTTCTTCTTCTTCTTCTTCTTCTTCTTCTTCTTCTTCTTCTTCTTCTTCTTCTTCTTCTTCTTCTTCTTCTTCTTCTTCTTCTCCTCCTCCTCCTCCTTTTCTTCTTCTTCTCCTCCTCCTCCTCCTCCTCCTCCTTTTCTTCTTCTTCTCCTCCTCCTCCTCCTCCTCTCCCTCCTTTTTTTCTTATTCCTCCCATCCTCTAACGTTTTCATCAATGTTATCTTCTTCTTCTCCCCATACTCTTCCTTCTCCTATTCTATCCCTTTATCCGCTTGCTCTACGCTCTCATCTACACTTTCCGTGTGCTCCAGCTCTTTCCTACTTGAAAACTTCTTATCTTACTCCTCTTCTTTTAACCACTCCCTGTCCTTTCACTGTGGCTCTGAGATGTGAGATTATCTCGAAAGGATCAGGCTGAGTCAAGGAATAAATTATTTATTCTCACATTGTTCTTCTAAAGATGCTTGTTTTTATTTCTTCATTTTTTTTTTTTTTTTAATCCGGCAAACAAAATAAAGAGTTTAATGAATCACCCCAGGATAGCTATGTTTTCTAGCGACTATGCAGAACCTTATCATGCCACCATGAAAACCCTTTGTAGATCTATTACACGGTATCAATTCATTGCTGCTGATGTTCACTAAATATTTCTTAATCATTACTATGAAATGTTGCCAGCGGCAGCGCATCAAATCCGGATATTCCTGTACACTCATGGCAGGCCCCGGAAAAAAACCCTGTGGGATTGGCTTTGGCTGTCAGTGTTTTCACCTGGCGACTGGTGAATGCAGGTAAACACAGGCCAAAATGAGTGAAAGCATCCAGGTAATCCGCAGAGAGCTGAGAAAGAAAAAAGAAAGGAGGAAAGAAGCGCACCTTGCATGCACGGGGTTCCCCTCAGCTCAGAGAAGTCAAGAGGTGCAAATCACGCCTTACGGCAAACCACCACTAGATTGCCATTAACATAATTATGTTGTCCTGCATGTTATACAGTTACGAGATTTGAAGCCACTGTTTCAAAACGTTTACCTTGAAAGAAATATGACTAACAAATTGCCATCCATTATTGTATCTTATAACGTTACATAAAAATTTGATTCGGCAATGCAAAATAGACTGCAAGCAAACAAGAGCTTAAAATCCATTTTTTATGTGTCACACATTTGAGTAAGGTATAAATTTAAAATTGGAAGGCGTTAGGTATTTCTGCGCAAGACGCATTTAAAAAATTAATACTCTTCCTTTTTCCGAATTCAAAATGTTATCAATATCGAACAAGGAAAAAAATTACGCTCTGTGCATGTATACCGTTTCTTTGTATTATTTCCTTTTTTTTATGTTCTTTGCTTTGTATACTATTCATTATTTCTTCTTCAATAATGTCTCTCTTATTTAAAACAGCTTTAAACCGCCCCTAAGTTCCACAGCTAGAGGCGTTTTTGTGCGGACAGCTCCAGGTGTTAACGCCTGGCACAGACTGCCCTTTAATGAAGAGCGATTATTCAACAAATTTGAATACGAGACCTAAGTTCAGATCTATAGACTTATGTCACTGTTAAAGAAACGGACAGTACAAGAGGCCTAAAAGGTTTGCTTTGCTACGAACTTTACACCCAGCTCAGCTGTGGGCCCGGAGAGGCACGTGGACGAACCGACCCCACGACGGATTAAGGTCAGGGTCACGTTAACCGCAATTGCTGGGTCTAGTTATTTTTAGAAAGGCAAATCATGCTGACTGAAGGGACACTTTGCAGTAAATATCACCAGATTATTATTTTCTATGATTTACGGTGCTCGCCGTCTCTTATATAATTTTACCCCAAGAATTGTTTACGGATCAGCAGCTGGATAGATGCACCGACAGAAACGTATTATTTTTATAAGAAGACTTTCTGTTTCACTGCTGACTTCAACACAATGTTTCAGAGTTGTTGTTTTTTTTATTTTTTTGTTTTGTCAATTTTAAACTAATGGGGGAGAGTCAACTTCATCGCTTTTTACGGTTAGTTTGGCTTATAGGATCGGTAGAATCACTGGTGCGCTGACAGGAAACATTTCTTGTTCAATTTGCTATGTTTGGTTATTACGAACACGATGCCTAACATGGCTTTGGCACGAGTGATGTAATATCATATTTAGGTTGTATTCTATGGTCACACACGAGTTGTTTCTCTGCTGTCGTTGCACATGATTAAATTTATATCCTCAATGTTTACTGAGCTTCAGAGCAAGATGCCCTGTTTTAGAATTATTATTATTTTTAATAAAATAGTTTGTTGATGTAAAACGTTTTCAGCAATGACCTGGTTATCTCAGAACATTATCTATTTGAACAAGCGACTCTCTCTCTCTCTCTCTCTCTCTCTCTCTCTCTCTATCTATCTATCTATCTATCTATCTATCTATCTATCTATCTATCTCTTTCTCTCTCTCTCTATCTATCTCTCTCTTTCTCTCTCTCTCTCTCTCTCTCTCTCTCTCTCTCTTCCTTTGAATGGCTGAGTTTCGAACACTAATATCTGGATTGAGAATTAGAAAGAGAAAGAGAGAGAGAGAGAGAGAGAGAGAGAGAGAGAGAGAGAGAGAGAGAGAGAGAGAGAGAGAGAGAGAGAGAAAATGAGAATGCATGATTCCATAAATACTGAAATGCCTTCAGAGCTCACGCTGCACGTGGATTAATTATCGTGTTTCCAACGGAACTTTTACAAACCAAAGGTAAAGACGATACTCTTTAGGCCATATCATTGAGAAAAAAAGGTGCATAATCATTTCGAAATCATTGTGCCATTTTGAATGAAGTTTAAAGCGGTTAGAAGTGATATAAATCATTCTAAATTCTGTTACCCGCCTTAACTCTAATAAAAAGTCTCTCTCTCTCTCTCTCTCTCTCTCTCTCTCTCTCTCTCTCTCTCTCTCTCTCTCTCTCTCTCTCTCTCTCTCTCTCTCTCTCTCTCTCTCTCTCTCTCTCTCTCTCTCTCTCTCAGTATTCTGTGCGGGGTTGACATCAATGACTGTCAGTATCGTTTACGCCAGAACTACAGCTGCTGTTAGTGGCTGACTGACTGATGCAACTTCAACACGGCATTGCACAAGACATAATAAAGACTAGTTTTAGTAGTCAAAATAAATCCGAATGAATGGCGAGATAATACGCCAGGCCTTTTTTTCATTAAAAAGCGACGGGGTAGTGTTTCAAAACTCGATATCACTATTGTTTCAACTAAAATTATGAAAGCTCTATCTTGTCGCCAACCTATAAATTATAAACTTGTATAGTAGTCTTTGCAAGAATAAGAGTTAGCGTTATGAAATTGCTCAATCCGCAGTGTATTTTGCGATTACATAAATCACTTTTGGGGATTCTTATATTCCCGTAATTATTATAGTTATTTTAAATGAATTAATTTTTTAAAATTTATTTTGGGCATCTATTTTTGGTTTGCTCAGTCAATGTAAACAAAAATTAGAAAGAATGGTTTTAACTGCCATCGTTATGTGTGATGTGTGGCGTTAATTTTATTGCTTTAAAAAGAATTGCAAGTCACTTTTTGCAAAATACTAATCTATTTGTAAACTGGGGATCATGTGCAATTTATTATCGGGGCTCCCTAAAATACAGGCCAAGTCTCCGAAGTGAACAAACTTTTGCATGTTTGAGTTATAGTGATCGATTTCTTACAACTTTTGGGCATAGTTAGGACATAATTGTACTCAGGACGCACTTATAATTCATCTTAGTGTAACAGGCCTTCAAAACAAAAATATCTAACTGTCATAACTCTACCAAACAGTTCAATGATAACGCACTTACTGCAAAGGTTTGCTTATTTCGTCTACTTGGCTTGCTCCTTTGGAAGCCTCGATAAAAATACATACATTATGAGCAGCTATAAATTCCCATTAGGCAGCGCAGCTTTAGACACGTTTTGTTTGCACGTCAGTCTTATTATAAACGTTTTGAATGATCTTTTAATAGGGAAGTTACAGAATTAGCTGTTTTCAAATGTTCTTGTTTTGGTTGTAATAATTCGTTTTTTGTATTTTTTTTTTTTTGTTTTTGTTTTGTTTTTTTTTGTTTTTCAGTTTCTTCGTTATAGTTTTGTTTTTGATTTGAGATGGATTTTCAATTTGTGTTTCTTTCTTTTAGTTTTAGTTTAGTTTTGTTTGGTTTTTTTATTTTGTGTGTGGGTGTGTGTCCTTCCTATCGTGTTTGTTTATTAGTTTTTGTGTGTGGGTGTGTGTCCTTCCTATCGTGTTTGTTTATTAGTTTTTGTGTGTGGGTGTGTGTCCTTCCTATCGTGTTTGTTTATTAGTTTTTGTGTGTGGGTGTGTGTCCTTCCTATCGTGTTTGTTTATTAGTTTTTGTGTGTGGGTGTGTGTCCTTCCTATCGTGTTTGTTTATTAGTTTTTGTGTGTGGGTGTGTGTCCTTCCTATCGTGTTTGTTTATTAGTTTTTGTGTGTGGGTGTGTGTCCTTCCTATCGTGTTTGTTTATTAGTTTTTGTGTTCGCTCCGTGTTTTCTTTGAAGATGTTATAATATTATAAGGCTATCAAGATTGTAATTTAATTTTAAAAGAATTTCTTTAATTTTCTATTGTGAATGTTATTTATTAAATATGCTATTTATGAATCATAAAAAGTTGCGTCGTTTCCTCGGAGTGACATGCGCCATAATATTAAAAAGGTTTATTTAGTCTCAGTGGGTTATTAATGAATCTAATCTGAACATAGAACTAGATATAACATACATACTATACATGAAATATCCAGGCGTAGATTTAAAAATGAAATAAAATAAAAAGAAGCACAATTTGAATGAGGCCGAAATGAAAGAAAAAATGGACAAAAGGATAAATTGAAATAGTGCTGGCAAAATTAATGTGTAAAATTAATGATATGAAATAGCACGAGACTGATAACGTTCCTGTAACCATTTATCAATGACAAAAGATTGTTTTCCAGGGACTTTATCTCTCGTTCTCGACAGCCATACCACGTGAACGAAAAGTTGTAAGTTAAAATTCCTTTATCTTCTCCATTAACCTCAAGCTGAAAGATACAGACGCGTTTGCTTAAAAATGTCAAAGATATGCTTTTCGCAACTTGCTATAAATTACACATAAAAATCAGTGATTCTCCAGACTGGTAACAACTGAGCAAGAGAGAGAGAGAGAGAGAGAGAGAGAGAGAGAGAGAGAGAGAGAGAGATGGAGAGTGAGAGAGATGGAGAGAATGAGAGGGTTGGGGTGGTGAGACAGACAGGCAGATAGAAAGAAAGAAGAAAACAGAGAGATATAGAGAGAGAGTGAGAGAGAGAGAGATGGAGAGATTGAGAGTGAGAGAGAGGTGGGGGTGGTGAGACAGACAGGCAGATAGAAAGAAAGAAGAAAACAGAGAGATATAGAGAGAGTGAGAGAGAGAGAGAGAGAGTGAGAGAGAGGTGGGGGTGGTGAGACAGACAGGCAGATAGAAAGAAAGAAGAAAACAGAGAGATATAGAGAGAGTGAGAGAGAGAGAGAGAGATGGAGAGAGAGAGAGAGATGGAGAGTGAGAGAGATGGAGAGAGAGAGAGTGAGAGAATGAGGGGGTTGGGGTGGTGAGACAGACAGGCAGATAAAAAGAAAGAAGAAAACAGAGAGATATATAGAGAGAGTGAGAGAGAGAGAGATGGAGAGATTGAGAGTGAGAGAGAGCTGGGGGTGGTGAGACAGACAGACAGAAAGAAAGAAAGAAGAAAACAGAGAGATATAGAGTGAGAGAGAGAGAGAGAGAGAGAGAGAGAGAGAGAGAGAGAGAGAGAGAAAGAGAGAGAAGCTTTAAACAATCTGATTAAAGTGTCGTTTAGGATTTATACAAAAAAGTGTGATGTTACTTCTCTTACTACTGTTTTATTTAACAACTTGAGAATATAATATATATGAACTAAGGCCAAATCAGTTTTTATCAACTCTGGTCCGCCACAAAGGTTAAATTAAGTTGTAAGTTTTACTTATATCGCATGTCGCAAATTCAGAGCAAGAGTGCCTTAGGGAGTTTAAATCTTTCCCATGCATACGCTTAAGGCATTCTTGGTGTTGAGTGAAGATAAATTATAGATTTTTTAGAAGTTAATAACTAAGCCTTGTGAAAGGGAAGTGATATCATGTTTATTATGAAATTGCTACTCGTATAGCTTATAAACTTAAGCATATTTATTGGGTTTTTAGTTATTTTGTTGTTGTTTTTTTTGTTTTGTTTTGTTTGTTTTTTTTTTGTTGGTTTTTTGTTTTGTTTTGTTTTGTTTTTTTTTGTTTTTTTTGGTCTTTTTTTCTTTTTTTTTCTTCTTGTCCACAGTCAATAATCCTCCGCTCGCTTTCATCCCAGTGTGTGCGAGACAGTAGGCCTATTCTTGGTCGGAGTATAGAGAGTGTTCCTATTGCGACTCTTCTTCACAGGTCCGCATTATCGATATGATGAGAAAAGACACTGAAGCCTTCTTACCTAACGGGGGCTCGATTAACATAACAAAACAGTTTGGACGGAGTACATTGAAATCTGGAGCCGGACGCGCTATTCTAGCAATGCTTCTAGCTCTAAATTAAAAAAGAAAAATTAATTTTTCGTAAATCAAAATAATACCATTATAAGGCGAAGCCATGTCTTAGAAACTTATCTTCTGCAGATCCTGGTCTGAAAAAAATGTTTTTCCACAGCCTGTCTTGATTTCAATTTAACACGATTTGCTGAGTTTGCAGCAATTCACAATTGCTAGTGTTTCTGGGAACTGAGAAGAAAAAACATTTAGGTCGAGGATCGGTACATATTCTTCGCCAAGTGTTTGTGCTTGGTCACATTTCACATCCTGGTTTATGGACGGCTTTTTGTTCAAACACGACATGGCTTGCAATGTTTATTTAGACGTGTCGTATTATGGAAACGCGAAATACATTTATAAGGAACTCTACAGTCTAAGAGACTATTGAAAATGCTGCTATCGTAATAGACTTTGACCTCTGCCTCGACTAAGGATTGAGAGACAAATAAGAGTTGACCATAGGCTAAAATAATGGCGTTACAAGGTGGCGATGACATCCCTCTTTAAAGGGCCGTGATTTAAAGCTCTGAGGGGATGGGGGCTCCGTTTTCTAGACGTCAAGCTCGAAGGAGTTGGAAAAGGCAAAAAAAAAGCTGTGAAAGATGATAATTATAAAGCTTTTCTAATCAAATGCATTAATACGAACAAATTAATACGTTTCAGCATGGGCTAAAACTAGTATTAAGAAAGATTAATTAAAAAAAAAAAAAAATAGCATGCCACGCGATTTCGTGTATCAAGATAAGCTGAAGAGAGAAAAAAATGAAGCACTTCCTGGTTCGTGGCCGTGAGGGAAGAAGACTGTGAGATGTTATGCTATGTCACGTAACCTTCGGCGATGCAGTTACAAAAAATACTTGAATAATGAAGACCGCTCTATGTACAAAGCCAAATCCTGTTAAGAGCTTCAATGCGCTCCTAAAAGTTTGCTTAACATGTCACTGTGTACTTGTATTATTATACAGTGAATAAATAAAGAGAAGCCGCACTTTAACGGGGTTTGGTTGCTCCAATATGCGCTCACCAATTTATTATCGCATTTTGCGGTTAACGTAACCGCTTTTCATATTTGAGTGGTGTAAAGATTTAAACCTGCAGCATGACCCGATAGCTGTCATTTTTCGGATGACAGGACTGAGAAAGTGCAAGGGAACTCTCGAAGTAATTTCTTATATAAATTATGGTTGCAATTGAACCGACAGCTAACAGATTGCGGGCTGAAGCTCTTTGTAAATCATGCAAATAATGCATTTCATCCTTTTGCGAGGTTAGGAGAAGTTTGTAGTATTTTTCTTTAACTCGTCCACATCACGGCGATCTCAGACCTTTCTGCAAATCATTAAACTCTCGTCTTATGATCAGAGGTAAAAAATACATTCAAATGCATTTCTACAGTTTACTGAAAGCTGCCTAATTTTACTTCATTTTTTTTATCTTTCTTTTTATACAACACATAAATACCTTCTCTTGTCGCAGATTTACCTTGAGCTTATGTCTACAACTTTTACTTGAAATTCTTACCGTAAAGCAGGAAAAACAAAATTCCATAATAAAATATTATTAAAGACTCGAGCCTAGATTTAAATGAATACCTCAGGTAAGACGGAAACTAGTTTTTATTTCATTTAAGACGCATCTACACGAGAAGCGAAAGAATATCCAAGGTGAAACACAAGGAAGTCGTTACAAAAAAAACCCCTAGACAATTATAATAGCTGGGTCGGAAATGCCGACCTCCACAATGTCATTACAGATGATAATTATAAAATACTGTATTATTTCACTTAATGGTGAGGAAAAGATTGCCATTGTTTCAAGGTGACACATGGTAAAGTCTTGTGGAAAGTAATCTTATGTAAATGACATGTATAGTCATTCTTTTCAAAGTGAGAGACGATAAAGTCTGGTGGAAAGTAAGAATATGCAAACTTCTATATAAATGACATGTACTCTGACAACAGAATAAGTAGAGAGGGCAAACAATCTAAAAAACATTATTACTACAAGTTAATGCATTACATTCTACTCCTTTCGTATGAATATGTGTGTGATTTTACTTATATTAATCTTTTTCGGGTTTTTCTTTTCAGTGCATATTATGAGTGCTAAAACATAATGTGGCGGTTTTTAAAACGAGGGCTAAAAAAATAGACAAAAAAAAAAAAGAAAGAAAGAAAGAACAGAAAAAAAAATAAGAGAGGGAAAAATGAGTTCATGAACAAAAATAATAATTCTCTTTTGTTGAGGTTCTAATTATTTTTTTTTCCATTCTTTTCTCTGTCTTTTGGCTGACATTAGTCTCAGAGACACCAAAGACTATTTTTCTTAATTTGTCCACGTAGAAGACAAATATCACAACATTTATTCGCATGAACGATCGTGTCCATCCAGTGAGGGTCAACGCGCATTGGGCTGAATTTAAGTGGGTTGGTGACCATTTAAGTGATGCATCATGGTTATTTGGGTCAACTGACCGCATAGTTAATAAAGCAATAGAGATAGAGAAAGACAGAGAGAGAGAGAGAGAGAGAGAGAGAGAGAGAGAGAGAGAGAGAGAGAGAGAGAGAGAGAGAGAGAGAGGGAGAAACAGAAAATACTACAGGTAGAAAGATAGAGGGAACGGAAGAGAAAAACAGAATACTCACAGAGAGAGAGAGACAGAGAGAGAGAGAGAGAGGGAGGGAGAAACAGAAAATACTACAGGTAGAAAGATAGAGGGAACGGAAGAGAAAAACAGACAATACAATACTCAGAGAGAGAGAGAGAGAGAGAGAGAGAGAGAGAGAGAGAAAGGGAGGGAGAGAGAGAGAGAGAGAGAGAGAGAGAGAGAGAGAGAGAGAGAGAGAGAGAGAGAGAGAGAGAGAGAAAGGTGTGGGAGGGAACCTTTTATTTCATATGAATATCATTACCTGATTTTCAAGTTTAACTTCCGTCATTGTTTAGCCTCCGTCAGACAGGGCAGAGGACAAGTCAAGAAACAGATCTTATACCTGATTACTTTACTACACCAGTTCAGGCACGGTTCATACTGGAAGAATTCAACCAGCGCCATTAGAATCACCGTAGCTGCTTTTTCGAGTCGTGTTTGTATGGTAGCCCCTAAGCCAACGGGTGACAAACCCCCGCTCCTTGATTTATTATTCTTCAAGATGCTGTAACTTGTCACAATGATAAGAATTAAAGACGTCATAGAGACTCAAAGGTCAAAGTTTGTTATCTCGTTTTCGGTAATCGGACATAGCTTTGCGGAAATCCGGGAAAAGGGACAATTTTATGACGCACGGAGAGGCAACTGGTTTGAAAGATCAAGATAATTTGAGGATCTGCGGTTTTATCCGTTAAGCTCTGGCTACATGATTATGAGTCAATTGCTTGGACCATAGAAGCTATAGAAGAGATGAAATGGGGGGGGGGGGGGGGGCAGGATGGGAGAGAGAGAGAGAGAGAGAGAGAGAGAGAGAGAGAGAGAGAGAGTACAAAAAGAGAAAGAAAGAGGGAGAGAGAGAGAGGTAGAGGAAAGGAGAAAATGGGGATGAGAGAGAAAATAACTGACACCCAGAGAAAGGGTAGAATGTACTTGTCACAAAAGCAGACTCCGTTTGGCGTAGTCTACCAGTCGTTCATATCCAAGCGATAAGTGTAGAAAAAAGACTGGGTAGACCTTGAATGAAAGCCATTACATAGTGAAAAAAAGAAAAAAAAAGACAGAATTTACAAGCCCATAGCATTGGGAGAGATATTTCATCCATTATGGAACTCATTTTTTTTTCTGGCATATTTCAACTGGAAACAACTGATGTGCCATTACTTTTACTCACGATAGTCAGAGCTAAATTACAAAAAAAAAAAAAAAATGGAAGCAGCTTTAAAAAAAGATATAAAGAGTTTTGGGCAACTCAATTGCAGATCTAATCCTACAATGTAAGATAAATAGACATCTTACGAAGAAGGAGTTTGGAAGTTTGTTTTTAAAACAATTTCAGTGAGCAGGCCGGCGTTTTTGTTTTTTGTTTTTTTCTTGTTTGTTTTTTGTTTTGTTTTGTTTTGTTCAGTTTTGTATTTTTTTTTTAAACTTTATACATTTTGACCTTTCCGCTTTTGACAAAACAGGCCAAACTGTTTCAGTCTTGTAATTAATCTTATTTTTTTTCCTCTCCTAAACCTGGTCTATTTTAGAGACAGGCAAGACAAAAGAAAACATTCACTAATATCTCCTGCTGTTTTATGGTGCCCTTTTGTAGTTGGCCCATAATTACGCAGTTCGCATACATCCATTCAGCATACAGTTTCTGCAGCTGGCTATTTTGACCTCTTCAGTCAAGGAGGATCGAAAATGTCAGGTTAATTATCACGTTTTATGTCCCATTTTTAAAGGGTAGGAGGTAGACCTTGAACTTGTATGAACATTAGAGTGCCAGTATTAATGTACGGTAATAAACTTCTGGTCCCCCTCTAGCGACACTTTTATTAACAGCATTAATTTGTGAAATAATGAGCGAAGAAAGAAGTCGGCAAAGAATTATTATTATTACACCCACGCAATCAAGTATCTTCAGATATCTTTACCTTGTTAGAAATGCTTTGTGGCTTTGTGCCAGCATCCCTAAGTCGCTTTCGCAGTTTACATAATTTATTGTATTTATTTTGCTTTGTTTTTGATATTGTTGTTGCTGGGGGTGAGGAAAGGGGGGGGGGGAGTCATTGTGTGATTGGACTTTACAGTCGCAGTACAACTCCTACGGAGGTTTTCATCTTTTCAAAGCCTACTTCAGTTTTCAGCCCTCTCCACACACACCTCCTCTCTGTTCTCTATTTCTCTATTTTTCTATGATAAAGATAGAGGACAATAATCTGTCTTCGCCTCTTCCCATTTAACGTGTCCCTCGTCCCTTTCCAGGATCAACCACGAGCTTTATTCAATTTCCCTTTTCCCTTTGTCTACCTGGACCAGGGTCCTATCCTCTTGTTTTAAGCAAAAGGGGCGGACTTCGCGTTAAAAACTTTGTTTCAGAATTTGAGGGCGGGAATGCTACTTTATATTAAGAAACACGGTAGTCACGTTTCCCTGGGGCATTCTGCACAGTGCTTGGTTAAGACTTTAATACCGTTTCCTATAGAAATATATAGAAGATATTATGTATCGTTTAAGAACCTGATAAGGATTTAGCTATTCTGTGTACTATAAAAACTTGAGGTGTTGGTCGCGGACAGCGGTCTGTCGGAAATTGATTTTTGAGTTTGGTGGTATTACCAGAAAGTGTCATCTTGTTAGGCCGACATAGAAAAAAAATAATAATGATATTGATAATTATCATTATGATGGTGATGATGATGATGACGATGATAACAATAATAATAATAATAATAATAATAATAATAATAATAATAATAATAATAATAATAATAATAATAATAATAATAATAATAATAATAATTATGATGATGATGATGATGATGATGATGATGATGATGTTACACGCGCAAGATAAGATACTTCCTTTTTTTTTAATCCGCCCAGGACCAATCTGGTTTCGCTCATATAGACAGCCAGTTACCGTGAAGTTAACAAACTGAAAGCAAACCCATTACTGACTGTCGTGCAGCCCAGAAAAAGGTCGCATTATGTGGATCAATTTTTAAAATGCGGCCATTGTCCTAACGAACAAGTAAGATCGATAATTTGGTCTGAGATTATCTTAGTCTCTAGTTAAAACTTCGACGAATGAAACCAATGAAAAACTGTGGCTAAAATGAGAGTATAAGATTCTTTAAATAAATGGTCATGATGATGGTTCAATCATTACGTGAGAATACGGTAGTGACCATACTTCACCTAATTTAATTACAATAGGATAGCAGTCTTACTAAAACGGTAGCAATCATATCTCACCTAATCTAGTTACGATACGGTAGCAATCATATGTAGCGAAATGTATACAAGCTGAAAACACTGTTCTACAAACGGGACCCTGTACTCATGAAAAGGTCCCAACACCAATTTCCCGCCTAACTAAGAACTTCTGCCCAAATTGGGCCCTTACTCACGAAGGGAGCTGCTCATGAAAATGTACTCAAGCTCTTGGGCACTGGTGTCAATTTGCTGGGGCTGGGCTGTGTGTGTATTAAAGAGGCTTATAAATGGTCTTGATATCTCTCCTTTTACTTACATAATTATGCCTCCACCTATCCATTTTAACCTAGAATCTAGATATCTCGATAATTCTAATTCGAAACACAAAATTTAGATATAGGACTTAATTCCTTTTGAAATAAAGGAAATCGACTTAATATTCTATTCTTTCCAACTTTGTTTTTTAGATCCTTTTAAACCCTTAATAAATTAGGAAGCTGTGAATTTTCGCGATAAATGCATAAAAGTGCACTGCCTTGTGGGAATTCTTAGCTACGAAGTCATTTAAACTTGGATCTACACCTCAAGTCGATTGACAAAGACTTCCGTTGTTAAAAAATGACAAAATGGCGCGCGAAATCGGTGATTGTAAGTTAGCATATGTTGACGAAACAAAGCGTTTTGGGGAAATCAAGGAAAGCAGTTTGCGATGATTTTTTATGAATTAGAACCTAGTCACACGAAAGCTGTAGATGCCTGCAAAGTTTCAAAGGCGTGGGATGGGTAATAACGGAGAAGTTCGCGAACAAAGCCTCGCAACTCCGCTTTTATTCTAAAGATTCTTGACTGACCTTTTACTTGCTCAGTAACCAGCTTACGCAACCTCCCAGTTACTGCGTTATCAAAGTTCACTTTCCCAAGAGTTTTTGTTAAAACTTACTGTATTTCGTAAAAGCACCCTGAAATGAAGAGATTAAAAGCTTGTAGTCCCTGTTCATTTAAGAAAGTCTTGAAACTGGCTTGAACTTCATCTATAATAATGACTCCAAGCTGCAAACTGTCAGAAACATTTAGCATAATATACCTATTATTCTTATTATCCTTGTGCGATATACTCTCTCTCTTTCTCTCTCTCTCTCTCTCTCTCTCTCTCTCTCTCTCTCTCTCTCTCTCTCTCTCTCTCTCTCTCTCTCTCCATCTCTTTCTCCATAATTTTTCTCCATCTCTCTCTGTCTCTCTGCCTCTGTCTCTCACTCTCTTTCTCTCTCCATCTCTCTCGGTCTCTTTCTCCCTTTCATCTCTCTCTTTCTCCCTCAACATCTCTCTCTTTCTCCCTCAACATCTCTCTCTTGATCCCAATATTTGACGCTTTTTCAACGATTTATATGTCTCCTAAGTTTCTCGACAAATGTACTGTTAAACGAAATAAACCTCTGACCTAATAACCATTCCTGGCAATGACCTGGCCAATCCACCTGCGACCCTTGGACCCTAGTCTAGCCCTGGGTCAGTTGTTTGCACGAGACCGTCTACTTTGACCAGCACTAGATAGATGCGACTCCCCTCTTTTACCTAACCAAGCCATCCTACTCAATCTCTCCTACTACACTGACAGTCCAATGAAACACGTGATCCAAGTTGGTTAGTCCATTACAACGCAGGAAATAAGGGTCTCGCTTTTATAATGAACCGATGATAATTTTTTTATTATTCCGTTGTTGGCTGTATAATGAATCCTTAGTTTGTTTGGGGTTTTTTTGGTGTGTGTGTGTGTGGGGGGGGTGGGGTGTTTCCTCGTCTTACACGTTTCCATTCCCACCCACGCGTTATTTCGGAGCATGATAAGACAGACCTGCCGGTTAATCGCCCACTCGAAAAATACAGGGCGGGTTGCCAAAGAATTGTCCCAAAAAATGAGGGAAATTAAGAAGGGGAGTGAGAGAGAGAGAGAGAGAGAGAGAGAGAGAGAGAGAGAGAGAGAGATAGGTTGAGTTCAGCGAGATCACAATGAAGTCTCTTAATTTAAGTCAGAACACTTAGATGATTTGAATCTCTATGGGTATATCTAGCTATCCCCCCCTCTCCCCCTCCAGCCCTCCCCCATTCCCAACCTGCATCCTTCTTTTTTTTAACTGATTTTTCGCCAAAAAACGAGGGTTCGGTAAGTGCGTAAGTTAGATAATTATCTTGCACAACAATTTCTAGCTGGTAACCATATCAGCCAGATCTGTATAACTCATTATTAAAATAAGTTAGAAAAAAAAAGAAAAGAAATTAATAAATTAATTAACAGGTATGTGCAACCTTATCCGGTAGCGTTGTAATCATATTGCAATAAAAAAAAATGAAAGAAAGAAAAATTTATTTGTATGATGATCATGGCTACCAATCGGAGGATTGTTGGATCTACCCTTATAGAAAAGAAGAAAGCTTATAGCATTTGAAAATAATGATGAGAACTAATAGCAATATTAACTTAGAAAAGAAAATCATAAAAAAAAAAAAAAATGAAGAAACTGAATTGAATAAAATGTAAAAAGAAATAAATGAATAGATCCAACACTTTATTATGAGAAGGCTTGCAAACAGATGGGAATCGGATTTCAATACCAAGGTAGAGTAACTAGGGCAAGAAAACGTATGGATCTAAAGGACAGTTATATAATGATAACGCTAATAGAGCTACGGAGAGAGAGAGAGAGAGAGAGAGAGAGAGAGAGAGAGAATGAGAGAGAGAGAGGCAGACAGACAGACAGAGGTGCAGAGAGAGAGAGAGAGGCAGACAGACAGACAGAGACGCAGAGAGAGACACAGAGAGAGAGAGGCAGACGGACAGGCAGAGACGCAGAGAGAGAGAGAGAGAGAGAGAGAGAGAGAGAGAGAGAGAGGCAGACAGACAGACAGAGACGCAGAGAGAGACACAGAGAGAGAGGCAGACGGACAGGCAGAGAGAGAGAGAGAGAGAGAGAGAGAGAGACACTAGCGGAGACGACAGGACTATACCGATGAGATGACAGGCATGCATGTATGATATGAATAGGTCGACAGAGAATTAGCTGTGTGTGTGTGTGTGGGGGGGGGGGTGGTCGAACAGGCATAGAAGTGTGAAGGGGGACGAGAGAGAGAGAGAGAGACGCACACACACACACACACACAGAGACAGATAGGCAGAAAGGGAAAGATAAATAGAAAGAGGGAGAGAGAGAGAGAGAGAGAGAGAGAGAGAGAGAGAGAGAAAGAAAGAGAGAGAGAGAAAGAAAGAAAGAGATGAACAATAGTTGGAAAGTGCAGAGAGGGTATGGAACGAGTCAGTGAACTGGGAGTGGGGGAAAAGGTTAGCCCAGTGTGAGCAGCTTTTGAGTGCGGCCCAGGATCGACACCTGCCCAACGTCTAGATCTACATCAGAGTGAATCATGGGAGCCATGCACGGTTTTCTTCACCCAGGAACTCCAGGCGACGTGGGCGTATTGCTTCAAAACCTTTGTTTACCCTGGCAACCAGTAATTGATGTAAACAACACGTCGTGATCAGAAAACTGACGACTCGGTGATAAATTTTCTTTGCCCTTTTTCCTTTGATTTTTTTGTTATTCTAAAAAGCCATCAAAACCGAAAATAGAGCATAAATAATTAGTGCTTGTTACTTTGGGTTTTTTGTTGTTGTTTTTTCAAACAATAATATATTATATGTTCCATTTCACCGTAATGTTTTTTCATTTTATTTCGCATTATTAATCTATAATAGATCTAATTTATGCCACAGACATCGGACTGAAAATGATACTTCCTTTATCTGTTATTTCGTCATTCTGCAAAATAACTTTCTTTAAGAGATACCTTTTCAATTTAATACAATGGCTTTCAAATTATCTCTATCATGAATGACTTTAGAAATAGTTATTTCTTTCCAAATAACAGAGTTAACTTTTGTTTGAATTACATTACAAGCAGTTTTTTCATCATAATTCACTTTTCATGAGAATGATGTGTCATACGCCTACTGAATCTTTTGCATCATGTCTACGCAAGTTTCTTATCATACTATTATTTTTAAATCAGAATTAAAGTGGTCTCCATTTCCCCTCCACTCCCCAGCTCCTCGTCATGCGTCCCTCCCTCCTCCTCCTCCTCCTACTACTACTACTATTGCTCCTTCTTCTTCTTCTTCTTCTTCTTCTTCTTCTTTCTTCTTCTTCTTCTTCTTCTTCTTCTTCTTCTTCTTCTTCTTCTTCTTCTTCTTCTTCTTCTTCTTCTTCTTCTTCTTCTTCTTCTTCTTCTTCTTCTCTCTCTCTCTCTCTCTCTCTCTCTCTCTCTCTCTCTCTCCCCCCCCCCCCCTTCCTTTACGCTCTCTCTTTTTTGGCATTTGCTTTTTTTGTTACTATTGATTGTGAGAAAAATATGCAGGAATGCATTATTAAAAAACAAAATTAGACACATTAAATTGTTAGCTCTAATCCGTCTCAGTAGTTACATAGTATAGATTCAAACTTTAGCCATGATATAGATACATATTCATATATTGTTAAAAGTCATTGAACATGATTGTGTAAATGTATGTACTGTCATACTATCCTGATAATCTGACTTTTGAGGAGGCAATCAATTAAAGATAATTTATAGCCAACATCTTTATTTCCAGTGAAAATCAGAGAAATGACATAACAATCATACCCTTTTACTGAAGGGCAGCAAAAAGGAATTTGATTCTTATATAAAAAAAAATTTTAAAAAGCTATCAAGCGTAATAATTTCTTACACAGTACTTTAAAAAAAATACCTCCTGCTTCTGAGTACGCGAAGTACTCAGTTTTCGTTCCGTCCGGAATGTTACTAAATACCTAAAGCCAACTTGCTTTCGACGAGCTATTCTATATTATATAAATAATTATCAGATATGCTGAGGAATTGGGAATATTATTTGAACCCGATATCTGCATCGGGGGTTAAAGTTATTAACTCCAAACCAGCTGGAGGCAAAAGTTTTCACACCCCACCTGCCCAGTCCTCCCACGTGTATCGTAGTCTAGCATGTGGCAGTGTTACAACCTTGGCCAGTATCTGGTTCTCAAACAGTAAAGTTCATCACTAACTACGTCTCCGAAATTCGCTTCTCGTGCTCTTTCTCCGGCCTTAAACTAACCAGTGTCCACCCACTTGCTTCTCCAGCTCATATCACTGGCATTTCACTTAGGATCGTTATATCTGGATATAAAACAAAAGCCCAGAAGTCCTTCGCCCTTCTTTAATCTTTTCATGGTATTTTTTCCCCCATCTTTTTCTTTTATTTGTTTTATTTTCGTGACTGGTAGGTGAGTCCAGAGGGAGCCATAGGCGAAAGCAAGACTCAGAAAGGAAACCATTTGTAGGAAGGCAGGTTTGCAAGACTCAGAAAGGAAACCATTTGTAGGAAGGCAGGTTTGCAGCATTCATTTCGGAAGTAATTTTTAGTGCACTAGTCATGTAGTAAATTTAATCACTTCCCGTTGAGTTTCTCTCTTGACTATCCTATTTCCATTGCTCTTTCACCTTTGTATTGAAAGTTCCATAAGGTAAAAAAAATCATTGAAAGAATATGCATGCAAGTTTTACGGACTTATTTTATATATTTTCCTTCTACTATAAACCTAAAAACAATTTGTGTTCTTCTAGTTCTAAAGGTTCTTCTTTATCTCTGTCTGTCTGTATGTCTGCCTGTCTGTCTGTCTGTCTGTCTGTCTCTCTATCTCTCTCTCTCTCTCTCTTTTTTTTTCTTTCTCCCTTTCTCTCTATCTCTCGTTCTCTCTCTCTCTCTCTCTCTCTCTCTCTCTCTCTCTCTCTCTCTCTCTCTTCTTTATAATCTGTTTTCACCGAATTCTCTCTGAAATTTGTCTCCTCTTCTTTTCTCTACTTTCTTTTTCTTCTTCACCAGCCCGCAGATGAGTTTGAGGCGTATGTTTTCCAGGCGAAACATAGGATGTTTACTTAAGACAAGTTTTACAGCCCTCATTGAGTGAATTATTAATGTCACGATTTAAGGGCGCACTTCATAATTATAAGTCCTCAATCTTACGTCTTAGTTTCTTCTTGCCGGACATGGTGGGTTTTTTTTATAAACATAGGGAGGCCTGAGGTCATCTTGTTGTGTACGGGCTGAATAAAACAAGCAAAGAAAGCATCCCTTTCTTTCTTTCCTCTCTCTCTCTCTCTCTCTCTCTCTCTCTCTCTCTCTCTCTCTCTCTCTCTCTCTCTCTGTACTTTTTTATTTTTCTTCTTAGTTTTCTTATGTTATCTCTGATTAATACACTCTCAGTCTCCTTTGGTCTCTCTTCTCTTTTTAAACTTCTCTGTTTGTTTATAACTTTCTCTAACTTTTGCTCTTATAATATGTTTTTGTATTAGTTTCCCTCTTCCCCCCCCTCTCTCTCTCTCTCTCTCTCTCTCTCTCTCTCTCTCTCTCTCTCTCTCTCTATCTCTCTCTCTCTCTCTCTCTCTCTCTCTCTCTCTCTCTCTTTTTTTTTTTTTTTCTCTCCCCTCTTATTATTTTCCTAGACCCCCCCCCCTCACTCCCAATAACCTTTTCCTATTTTATTCATATTTATTTTAGTGTATATTATATTCTTTTTGTTTTAGTTTGAAATTGATGTTTATTTCCCATACATTCGATTCATAATTTTCTTCTCTCGCTCCATTTTTTTTTTTCATTTGTCCAGCATCCCTATCTCTCCCCTCGTTTGACCATTAATTTTTTTCCCCCCAAGGTTAAATCAGCAAACTGAAAGTTAATGCCCACGCAATCTAGAAAGAGAGTGAAGATACCCTTGGACAGTACGAGGTCACGATGGGTCAAACCCACCTTAACATGCCCAGACGCGTTGAAGAAAATGAATGGAAAGAAAGAGCGGGAGTGGGGAGAAAAAAAAAGAAGATAAAAAAAAAAAGAAAGCAGGGATCACAAATGAAGTTCAACGTTTTCACCCCACACAGACAGGTGAGTGGCTGAGCATTTGCTGAGCTCTACCCTCTACCACAGTTTAACACTGTCTAAACCGTGAGAGATGCTCGCCCCTTGAGCCGGTATCAGGAAATAAACCTGACGAAATTCACAGTTCGTGTTTAAACACGTCGGCTCGAGGGAGAACACGCAAGGCTATCTCTATAGTTTGCTATATAGAAGGCCTTGGGACACGTCGGCGTCCTCGAGTACAATACAATACAATACAATACAATCATGTACTTTTCCGACCTTAAACTTGGTAGACCGGGGTTGATGAGTCTGGTGAAACTGGCGGCGTGAAACAAGGTTCAAGGCCAGGTCGATATGACTTCTGTCGTCCATTACTCGTCTCAAGGAGGTAAAACATGACATAGATATAACTTGAGAAACTTGTGTGAGAAATTTTTATATTAACATGGACCTGTGGGTGATCGTTGTGTCAATGATTATCTGAATTCAGCTTAACTTGTTTACCCTCCCTAGTATCTCTCTCTCTCTCTCTCTCTCTCTCTCTCTCTCTCTCTCTCTCTCTCTCTCTCTCTCTCTCTCTCTCTCTCTCTCTCTCTCTCTCTTTCTCTCGCTAATTGATAAATATAAAAAAAAATATATTTTATTACCAAACCATTCAGGCTTAGCGTTCTATTAATATTTTCTCACATGAAAAAGGCAATAGCACCTCTCACAAATCTATCCGGATGCTTAGAGAGTCACATAACGAATACCAAAAGTATAAATCTCTGTATTTACAAAAACAGAGGCAGAAAAAGTATTGACATCAGTTTGTTCTGAATGGATTATATCAAACAACCAGAGAACTCAGCTGGTAGAATCTTTGAGAGGCCATTGTAAAAATCCGTGCAAATGGCTACATTTAAAATAGAGGGAGATGATCTTCCTTTGGTTTCACAAAAGCTGTAAGAAGAGGTAAAGATTTTAGAAACAGTGATAGCAGCTCCAACATCATCAACAACAACAATTGCAACAACAACTACAACTACACCAATATTGATAACAATCAAACCAAAGACAGCAATCCTAAGTTAAATTAAATTATTTAATCGAGATCACCGTTCATGACGAACTTACTCACCTCGCCCCACTCCCCAATGATTCCATGTTATAATATTTATTAAGCTCGGATATGCTAAGCTTTTGCATCGCACATCCATAAACATAAATTACAATACAGCGCCAGCTTCTTTGGGTTAATGGCTTGCGTCGAGGAATCGAAACTCTGACCTTCGTAAAAGGTCTCGCCTTGTCTTGATTGTTATGCAAAAAAACATCTAAAACTCTGGTTATTGATAAAATATTCTGTTTCAAACGTATAAGTCCAAACAGATCGTGACATGATAACGTGATTTAAGATATAGACAGGATTTAGAAAAAATAAAAAAAGAAAAAAAAAAGTCTTAGAGATTATTTTATAGTCTTAATTGAATGATTTTTCTTTCATTACAATGATATAAAAAAAAAGTTAAGCACGACTTACAGTGCACGGTAATGAATACAGATCTAATGCATTGAGGAAGATTGTACAGTTCTTAACTTCTCTCTACTCAGGCACTTAGTTCGATCGATATAAAGCGGCATGCCTCAGACAATGGGGTGTGGGGAAAATGTCACAAAACCCATCTGTTGAGCAAATATCGCCGACCTAACAGAATGTTGCTGCCGAGAAGATAACATTCAAAGATCTTTGCGTTGGAAGACGATGACTTGGCAAAATATTCCTTTTTATTTGTCAGACTTCCTGTCTATCTGTCTTTGTTTGTTTGTATGTCTGTCTCTCTCTCCCCTCCCTTTCTTTCTCTCTCTCTCTCTCTCTCTCTCTCTCTCTCTCTCTCTCTCTCTCTCTCTCTCTCTCTCTCTCTCTCTCTCTCTCTCTCTCTCTCTCTCTCTCTCTCTCTCTCTCTCTCTCTATCTGTCTCATTATCTCGGCCCTTCTCTCTTTCTTTTCCATCTCTCCCTCGAGTTTTTTTACTCTGGCTTCTATCTCTCATCTGCGTATCTATCAATCGATCTATACCTCTACCTAACTCCGTCTGCGTCTTTCTAGCTGTGTATGTATTTGATTTTCCTCTCTCTCTTATCAGAAATCAATTTAAGACCATTCGTCCTCCTCTCCCCTTCTTTCTTTCTCTTTCTTTCCCTCATTTGCTCTCTCTTGTCTAATCTCTCTCTCTCTCTCTCTCTCTCTCTCTCTCTCTCTCTCTCTCTCTTCTTCTTCTTCTTCTTCTTCTTCTTCTTCTTCTTCTTCTTCTTCTTCTTCTTCTTCTTCTTCTTCTTCTTCTTCTTCTTCTTCTTCTTCTCTCTCTCTCTCTCTCTCTCTCCTCTCTCTATATCTATCTCTCTCTCTTTTTTTCTCTATCGCTCTCCCCTCTCTATCTCTAACTCTCACTTTCTATCTCTCCCTTTTGTTCTTATATTGTGTCACATTCACTATTGTTCTCACGACACTTTATTATGCTTATGATTTTTCGATTCTCTAACTTTTTTTTATTATCGGCGTGGGTGGAGGGGGGATGTCACTTCTTTCTTTTCCATTTTTTTCCTCCCAAATGTTGAAATATTGGAGAGTTTTCAGCGATGCGACTGCACTTAACAAACATCTAAGAGAAATAAAATATTTTTTTTTCAATGATGTATCATTGTTTTATTGCTGAGGGCAAATAGAGGTCATTGTGATCTTCCATTAGGGAGAAGAAAGCTGCATTTTCGAAGACACGATTTAAAAAGTTTTAATTACGTAGCAAATTTTCTTTTTAAAGACTAGATCTAGCTCCATCCATCAAAACCTAACGCACGCTGACTTGTTCTATCAGCGCAGCAAAAGCGATAATATGGCACAGGGCAGCAAATTAATGCACACCACGGGGAATAAATTAGTCAGAGCTAGTTTAAAAGAACACCATATAGTGTTATGTGTACATTTTTTCAGGCAGGTGGATAAGCATTAGACTCCGTGGCGTAAAGGTTAACTAAATTATTATTTTTCTTATATAAATCATTATCGACTTCGCTGGCCTTTCTACTGAGGCGTGGATCAACCAAACTTGATTGATTTCGAATGACTTGCCACTGCTGCGTGAATCAGCTAACCTTTATTGCATTAATGGAATTGTTTTACAAAATTCTTCTTCGGCCGTTTTCAATGTTAACTTCACAATTATTTTCCTTGATTCAGCTTTTATTAATTGTATTTAGGTAGCTGTTATAATGTTACATGCACTATCATTTTTCTCCGCCTCATTTTAACTGCTCCAAAAGACAGCGGTTTGATTTGACCTCATGCACCATTTATTTATTTATTTAAACGCAATTTAACTATATTATCGTAATGTATTCTTATTGGGACGAAAGCATCCTTTAGGCAGGTTTGTTCCTGACAGTGACGTATATCGGAAAGTTCAACAGCGATTTGTTCGAAACAAAACAATTTTAAATAGACTAGATCTAGTTATGGGTAAAACCGGAGACACAATAAGTAAAACCCAGCTCAGGACGTCTTAGAACTTCATTAGATTTGCCCCGCCTTGCGCTATTTGATCGGAAAGTCGACCAAATTTCCCTCTGCCTTTGAAGAGTTTCTGAAGACTAGCCTGCACTTCATCGTTTCAGATTAAAAGGTTCTATAGAAATAATAATAAAAGGCACAAAGATCCTTGCAAACCTTATACTAATAGATGACTTGGTGAACACTAATTGATATTTTTATTGAATATCATTATCAATCTGTTTTTCCCACTGCCGTCTAAGTTAAAAATGGATTTAGGAAAAACCCGCTCATAGCTAAAACGAAAGTTAATATACCAAAGGAGGAAAACTTGTAATATCGCTGTACAGTTAACGCGTAGAAAATCGTGTATAACAGGTAACCTTTTAAATGTTTATTACAAGTCTATAAATTTCTGGAAAAAGAAAGTGCCAACACTGCCTTGCGGGAATTCGTGTTATTTGTACGTTCATGATAATGAGCGTGTAAAAGATCTGTATTATATATTGATATTTAAAAAAAAAAACTAATTAAGTGCCCTTATTTATGAGCTATACGGGTCGAGCTTCACCATTCACCTCTTGTCCGCTGAAGCTGTTACACTCACAAAAAAGAATGTCGATCCAGACCAAGATTTCCCTTCAGTTGTTGAAACTTTTCAATATGAGAAAATACTGGTACTATTAAACGAGGAAAAAATTTTAGAAAATAAAATTTGTTAAGTCGGAATAATAATCATAACTTTTTCTCCTTACTGGTATAACCAAGTTAGCCATTAGAAAAGCTTTAATGCACAATTAACCAAATAAGCATCACACACAGTTAGTATCCACATTGTTTCGGGTTTTCTATTAAGAAAAGTTACCTAGATTTATATATTTAAAAAATATATATACCCATAGCTTTTTCAAAACTTTCAATTACATAAGTCCTAACAAATGGGCAGCTTTGAAGTACCGTAAGTGAGTGTACCTCAAGACACTAATTTTGTACTTTTACTTACATAATAATACCTTGTAAGGAGCATCTTGTAATAAACTGGGAACGTAAAGAATTAGCCATTTTCCCATATATATATATATATATATATATATATATATATATACACACACACACACACACACACCAATTCCCTTTTGAACTAGACACGAGAACTTACTATAGCTATAGCCGCGATTATATCTTGTATTCTATGCTTATTGTCTAGCTAACGAAACCTTTAAAAACTAGATTACCGTAGTAAACCCTTTGAAATTGTTTTTTTTTAGTATTGTATAGGAATATTATGCTTGATGATGGCCTAAAGTAATCGTGGTAATCATTTTCTTATGGCGATACTTTACAATTCTTTACTGGCATTCTATACCTTTTTACACGTGAATACGATACTCTAATACTTTATGCAAAAGGATAAAGAAACAGGAGTGGGAATAGAGGAAGGAAAAGGAAAATGAACGTGGAGGTGAAGGAGCAACAGGAGAAGGTGATGGAAAAAGGAATAGAAGTAGGAAGGGGAAAAAAAATGGAAAGAAAAAAGAGGAGTCGAGGGAAAGGGGGAAAGTACAAAAGAAAGAAGATCTTGCTGATGAAAGTTTTAATCCAACCGATATTCCGTAAAAGTTTTGTTGCTCCAACTTTTGTAAAAATACACACATACTCTATGACATATTTGATACAGAAATATTCTATATCACGTTTATATCAATTTTTCAATAATGATATCATCAGTTACTAACAATAATCTTAATGAGTTATGCATGTGAAACAATAATTGCAAAACATTTTACATAAATTACCCGAAGAGTTAGGGCGTGTCAAAATTTATGACGTCACGCGACGAACGGAAATCCTTCAAAATGAAAAACGGATTTGAGGAGGAAAAAATACCTAGTCTAGATGAAGCCGTTATTCGTGGGAATAACCAATCAATTCCGTTTGGAAGGATTTTTGTCTTATAATTTCTCGTCCCTCATGTCGAACACTCTACGAACGTAAATAGTAGAAAGATGCTCTGATTTAGCTTTTATATCAGACTTTGTCTGTAATCTGTTACATCCCTCGCATCACGCAGACTTGGAATGTAACAGAACTGATTTTCCGTTTCTTGGGTTCATTGTTTTTCCCTTATCATAAGCCCTGTTTGCAAAGCTGTTTCATGTAGGTTGTATATTATGGGCGTTGGCTTAAACTTTAATATAACTCTTTCGAACTATAGTTCAATCATTTTTCGCGCGTCTGCAATACATACTTTCACTTTCTTTTTAAGCTTGTATTATTTTGTACAATAAATATTATAGCAAACGGGGGCAAGATTTTATGTATCGAAGCGACGATTTGTCTCACAGAAATGAAATGTAAAAGCTATTTAGTAGAGAAAACCTGTTATAAATCTGTTAAGAAGAGAGAAAGCAATTCAAGAAGGAGAAAAAAATAAGAGAGAGAGAGAGAGAGAGAGAGAGAGAGAGAGAGAGAGAGAGAGAGAGAGAGAGAGAGAGAGAGAGAGAAAACTATGAAGGCAAAAATCATTTAAACAGAGAAGAAGAGGGAAATATGAATGAGACAGGACACAGGGTCAGGAAAAGAATTTCAGAGGAAAAGAGATTCTTATACTAAGAGAGGTTAGAGGGCGGAGAGATTAGATAGCTAGTGAGATAGTTGATTAATTGATGAAAAGAGATAGAGAGAGACAGACAGACAGACAGACGGACAGACAGAAAGACAGACAGACAGACGGACATAAATATAGAGAAAGAAGCAAAGAGGCTCAAAATAAAATAAACAAGCTGACAGAAAGAAGGAACAGTTGACGAGAAAGGGCAAAAAAAAAAAGGTTGGGGGGACTGAGAGAGGAGTAAGTGGTAGATGAATTTCTTTCAGGATCTTTCTCTTTTCAACTCTGTTCTTTCCCCTTTTTTTTCTATCATCATTTTCATTTTAGCCTCTCTTTCTCTCTCTCCCTCTATCTCCCTCTCTCTGTATCTTTCTATCTCTCACTTCCTCTCTCTTACTCTCTCTCTCTCTCTCTCTCTCTCTCTCTCTCTCTCTCTCTCTCTCTCTCTCTCTCTCTCTCTCTCTCTCTCTCTCTCTCTAAATTTTGCGCATTTTCTGCATGGCTTTGTGAGGAAAACATAGACAGAGACAGATAGAATCACAGACTGACAGATGAACCTCTTGACAGACAAGCAGATCGAGGATGGATTGAGCGTAGAAAAACGAATGGCAGTTAGCTCGACTGAGGAAAGACGTAAAGAAAAGACAGATAAATTAGCAACACTCTTTCATAGCTTCCATAATAACAATTTACATTTTTTTTCTTTTTTTTTTTTTCAACTCAAGTATTCATTTCACAATCAACATGGTTTTAGCTTTCCTCGGGAAAGGAAAATTTGGAAATCACAATCCCTCTCTTCCTGTCTACGTGAGCAAAGTGTCTGGTGATTCATAATGAGATGTCCAACAAAATCCTTCCATACATAGAAACAAAGAGGTAAAGTGAGTTTTATAGTATACCATAATTATTATGCGAAGAAGTGTGCTTGGATTCTCTTTTTCTTTTTGTAGAATAGTGGAGAAAAACACGCCAAAGAATCGCGAAGGCACCTGAGGGAAGCTGGCAAACTCTACTATGAGGACAAGGAGGGAGAAACAGGATACTAAATTAGTATTCAAAAATTTTTAATCTGAAGATAACCATCATTCTTAAACTGTTGAAATAAAGATTTAAGCGACATAATTATGAGTATTTAGGAATTAATTATATCTATTACTTTTATTTTCATTCTATCCCCCTGTGCACCGCCTTAAAAAAATACCCTCGAACATAAATTTTGGGAATGTAACACGATTAATTCTGAAAGAAAGATAATGTTGTGTCCACACGCATGAGAAATTAATAACCACCCAAAATTAGATACCTTTGCAAGAGACACGTGATCCGATATTTTATCTTGATTTGGATGTTTTACTGAAATTAATGTAGTCATGCATGGAGTTAAGCATTGTGAATTACCACTATCAGCGTGGGGCTTTTAGCTCACTGCCCTAGTCAACGCTCGGCTTGGTTGACACCCACTGGATAATTTTAATGATAGGTCATTCACAACGCGATCTATTTTCGTTTTTTTTTTTTTTTTCATATTGTTGGTTTTGGTTTTGTTGTTGTTGAAGTTGTTGCTGTTGTTGTTGTTGTTGTTGTTGTTGTTGTTGTTGTTGTTGTTGTTGTTGTTGTTGTTGTTGTTGTTCTTCTTCTTCTTCTTCTTCTTCTTCTTCTTCTTCTTCTTCTTCTTCTTCTTCTTCTTCTTCTTCTTCTTCTTCTTCTTCTTCTTCTTCTTCTTCTTCTTCTTCTTCTTCTTCTTCTTCTTCTTCTTCTTCTTCTTCTTCTTCTTCTTCTTCTTCTTCTTTACAAAACTAACGCTCGTACATTCGAAAATAATAATTCAAAAAGAAAAAAAAAAAACAAAAACGGGAGGCCAAACAGTTCCAGAACTGATCCATCTAAATAGATTTCGAGCCTAGTTCCTGTAGGTCTGTCTACTTTTGCGAGAGACTCACACTGTCTTAGTGACACAAGCAATCAAGTCCGCTTTGGTGCTTCATTGCCATTATTAGAGTAGATCTAACAGGGAAATAACACTAATTTTAGCTTGTTTTAAAAGTGCGTTGGGTGGTGGCTACTACGAACTGATGTAATTGTTAGACGAAGGAATAGCTTCCCAGTTTTAAAATTTTAAACTCAATCTTTTCTTCCTGTTTTGTCGAAATATCTGAGACAACTCCAATAATGGACATCTTTGAAATAACTTCCGGGTGGGGGGATTTTTTAACAACTTGCTGCCTAGTTCGTGAATGTTGCGTTATTCATTTTCCATCACCTTTTTGTCCCTTGTTTAACAGCCTTTAATTCCACCCCCTCCCTTCCCCCTCCCCCGCCTTTTATCTTCTTTTTTTTTTTCTATCTCCGAGATCAACAATCATGATGGTTCAGTTAGGGAGTTGGCGATTTCACTTTTTCTTAGCCTCACTATACTGAACAAGAGCTTGTCTGAGTTTCGAAAAAAAAACAAAAAAACATGAGATTACTTTGCTGTAGAAGAGCCATATCAAAATAATAATCATGCATTTCTTGGCTTTTTCTTGTCATTTAGTTACAACGATGTCTTTCATTCGTCTGTAATATAATCGTTTCAAAATTTAGTATCCTCCTTATAGGAAAACACAATTATTTATATTAGGACCATGCACTACGCTGTTCTTTATTCTGAAACGTCCAAACGTGATTTGAATACGCAACGCTATAATTATGATTTTGTTTTACCGAATCTTTAGTCTTTGATCAACAAACTCCGCAGCGGTAGTTTTGAAAATTTAAAGTTCCGAGCAAATTCTGACGGCGAGCGCGCTAGCAAGCAACCACAGAACCGATAGAGAGACGTATTAATATAATGTTGCGACATAACGCTAAGTCACTGAAGATACGTGCGAAAGTCCTGTGTCGCAATTCTGTAATCTGAATTGAGCAAAAACTGAGGTCCATCAAGAAGTAGGTTGGAAAAGAGGGGGCGAGGTTGGGGGGGGGGGGGGGGAATGTTTGTTTTGTTGTTTCTTGTTTTTGTTTTGTTTTTTTGTTTTTTTTGGGGGGGGGTGTTTTGTTTTCTTAGAACCAGTTTCTAATACACCCGATACCACGTGTAGAAAGTACCTACTGGTTATTAATCTTTGAAGCGGACTAGCCATGGAAATCGATCGCGTTGTGATAGGCTAAACTAATTAATCAACCAGTTTGGTGCTTTTTCTTCCCTCCCATTCCCACTCTCTTTTTGTCTCCTTCAAAATGAGTATGATCCTCCCTCTCTGGAACCTAATGTACGGCTTTTAGACAGACAAATCAGGTTAGGTAGAGAGAGAGATTTGGAGACAAGACAGAAAAAAGCAGAGTCAGAGAAAGAGAAATACATGATTGTGTATAATAATATAGGTGTAGAGACGGGGAGGGATATAGTCATTGTTAATAAGAGAGGTGAGAAACTTAGAGAGAGAGAGAGAGAGAGAGAGAGAGAGAGAGAGAGAGAGGGGGGGGGAAGGGAGGGGAGGGGTATAAAAAAAAAAAGAGTTAAAGATGCACTTGGAGATTCAAGTACATGTATTACCTACAGAACTAAACGCTCAGTAAACACTGAGAGTACACACTATTATATTAATGGATGTAATGCGAGAATGATAATAATGCATTATTAATATCTTTTTATCAGAATCAAAAGCATTGCCCATAGAGCAATAAATTTAACCATGTCCGTATAGAGTTGGATGAGAGAGCTTTTACTTAAATAGTAGTACTGGTTGCCCTCGTGACATTAACATTACTTATTCTTCTTGATAAAGGGATAACCAGTGAGTTGTGATCTAGCTAGATACGCTTCATAAAATGATAACAAGTGATAACAAGTACAATATTGTACTTTTTTTTCCTTTCTCCCCCTTTCTTTTAATCAAACTAGCCATTCTCTGAAAACACAGAGCTGAAAATTAGGAATTTCAACCCCGGCCCTGAAGAGATGAGTTTCGATCCGACATAATAGCCGAGTAGGGCAGGATTTCTTCCCCACGACCAAAGCTCTACCTCAAGACTATTTATGGTGCATTTCACACCCGCCATCATTTTTGCGACTTAACGGTCAAGCTGGTGTGAAAATTTTCAAGTCGCTGACCTTTATTCACCTGTACTGAATAAAAAAAAAAATTAGATCAATTGAGCGGAAAAATAAAAATGACTATTTTTAAATCTTTCAAAGAACTAAGTCTTGTGCCTTTGAAAAAGTCACGTCTTTTTTTTTTCTTTAAAGAGAATGAGATGTTCTTTGCTAAGTCTGTCTGTCGGTCTATCAGTCTATCGCGTTATCAGTCGGTCTGTTTGGTTTGTCTGTCTGCCTGTATCTCTCTCTGTCTGTCTGTCTGTCTGTCTGTCTGTCTCTGTCTGTCTGTCTCTCTCTCTCTCTCTCTCTCTCTCTCTCTCTCTCTCTCTCTCTCTCTCTCTCATTATTTCTTTTATTTGATCCCAATACATTTCTTCTTCATAGTGTAAAAGACGCGAGATGAACCAGCTACTTTTCATGATCCACGGCTTCTTTCTTGATGTATTCATATAGGTAAAATAAATATTTGCGATAAAGAATAACATAAAAAAAATTTTCTGTTTTTCGTTGCTTTTATATTTTTTATTATTATTATTATTAGTTCATGTACATCATGCATGGTAAAAGATAAAAAAAATAACCAAAACACAATTATACTCAACCCTGAGTAGTACATCGCAAATTACTACATAATTATAGCTATATATATAATATTGACAAGTTGTTTTTTTTACTTAAATAAGTTATCCGTGAGCTATGCCATCTCGTAAACCCAATTTCCATAGATATCACCCACTCGCATACAGCAATACTATTTTTCTAGAAAACCAGTAAACAAAGAACAAGGCATCAAATTTCTTTCTTTCCATCCGGTACATAGCTTTATAAAATACCCAAATCGCTTATGTTGCAAGTTATGTTTTTAATAAGGGCAACACGTAAATTTTTGGTCTAGTTGCACTATCTAGTAGATCATGAGGATTTTTTCATCTCTGAAGTCTCTCTCTTAGTCTTACACTTGAAGCCCTGACTTTTGTGCCTGACCTTATCACATCCATGACACAACATTACCGCCATACAGCAGGAAGAGGTAAAGGTCACAAAGCATAACACCTGAGGGTGATTCAGCAAAGCTTTCGTCAGCCCTCCAGAGCCTGCTTAGAAAAATGGTTCACTTAGGTATATAACCTGCAACCCATGATATTTTTGTTCTAGTTTCAAAGCCTTTTTAAGTTTATCAAAAGTTCATAAAATAATATTGTTTCTAGAGAGCAAGGTCTTTTCCAGTGTTTATAGCCTCAGTATACCTATGTTTTGTTTTGCTATTTTTGTTTTTCAAAAACGTAAATTGCAGCCGACCTGTGTGTGCTTACAGTAATTTTTTTTTTTTTAATTCCTTACATCCCAAACAGTATTCTAGTAAAAAATAGTTGATACATTTACCTAGCCTCTACTGCTTAGCAAAATGAGAAATATGCTAGAAAAGTCTGAGGATTTCATTATCTAGAACACACCAGGCCTAAAAATGACTCAGCAATAGCTTGGTCTAGAAATAGGCATAAAATCTGGGTTAAATCAAGGTTTGTCTCCTCCCTTGCAAATGTGCAGGTGGAAGGTGCAATAATTATTGCTTCATACCTTTATGATGCAATCACTTACTAGGTAGTTTAGGAATATCATGTAATTTTGATTGCCTCTAGATCTATACTAAAATGATGTGTAAGGAGTTTTTATTGCATACATTTTTTTTTCTTTTTAATAATATTTGGTCACTGAAAATCTCGCTAAATATACATATAGATAGAAATTGGTTCCTCCTGTTCACAAAACTAGTCTGTAAAGATTACAGTATAACTTGGCAAAGGTTTGATAAACTAAGGACCATTTTGATCAATATACAAGAATCATTCATTTTACTTGCAAGCTGGTTTGGGAAGGCACAAAGCTATTCAATAGAAGTTGGGTTTACTATCCCTACTAATAAAGCTGTCTGATTTTGAGCAAATACTTTAAATCTCTTAAAGCTATACTTTCATTTTTGAGAGTGTTACCAATCAAGTGTAAGAAAAGTTGGTCTTATTAAGGCATGGCACATACAGCCTTTAAAGGCACAAACAACTTAAAGCTCTTAAGGTTCAAGAAAATAATTTGAACTATATACAGGTAAATTATTTTCCATGTTTTTACAGTGACTTTTTTCTTTTCCAGAATAGCATTGATAGTTTGGTAGGTTCTTGAAAAGTAATGGTAACTTTGCAATGACATAATGAGTAGAAAAGTCACTGGTCTCACAGTTTGTTAAATAGCAGATGTCCATAATGAGATCAGCTGAGTTGGTCCAGTACTTGCACTTCATCCACTGTCCACAGCATTGTTACCAGATGTCCATAATGAGATCAGCCGAGTTGGTCCAGTACTTGCACTTCATCCACTGTCCACAGCATTGTTACCAGATGTATGAGTGTGCTTGGAGGTCAGCAGTTCATGAAAGCAATGGTTTGGTGATCCTGCTATCTTGTAGCAGAGAAAATATCCCATGCTGATGGAGAGATGAGAAATTTGGTGGAGGAGCTTATAAGCTCATGTTATTCTACATTTTAACTCAGATGATCGTACCACAGTCTGCAAATTGAGAGGAGAAGCACAGAAATATCGGCATCTTCTTGGTCGGTGCAACAATTCAGGGGCAGCTATAGGCCCTCAATCCAGCGTGAGGGTGTGTTGCCGATGCAATGAGCAGTCCCAGCCGTGCTGGTGTCAGAATGAATTCTCACAAATGTCAGATGAGATGAAGGTGAGGGTTGGGTGGCCCGGACTGCTACAGCCTGCCTGGCCAACCTTAGGATAGGAATGGCTCTAGGCATGACCCCCAGCCAAGAGTTTGGTCAGGGTCTCCTCTGGATATGAGGGTGATGATTGCAGGACGCGGGTATCCTAATTTGATTAAGAGATAAAAAAAAAAACATTAAAAACATTGTAACTTGAGCCTTTACATCATACGGTACATATATAAAATTGTGAGCAAACAAAGTCATGTTGAAGTCTACATCTTTGCATGCACAAATTATCTCCTACATGTGCTGATACTTTGCATCCTGGTTTGCTTTTTTTTTCCTCCTTTTATTTTTTTTTAAAGTGTAAATCAAACTCTTATGATTTTAAAGATAGATTTGTCCTTTATGGTATAACATAGATTTTGTACTTTATACACATGCATACATAATTTATGTTAAATGTTGCTCAGACTTCTTCTAGGGCAGAACCAACTGATCATGTTAAGAAGCATAAACCAGCTCTCCAAACACACACCTGCATTTGTTCAAAATCCTAGACAACTCTTTTCCAAGCTTCATTCTGGTGGAAATTCTTCACAGGATTCCTCCGATAGACTACAGCTGCTGCTGTTACGGCGCTTGCTGCTGCTCACGCTGTCGTTGTTTGTGGTGGCAGAGTAGCTGTAGCTGTAGCTGTACTCTTCCTCTTCTGCCAAGCCATGAAAGGTGTTCAGCAGTTTTCTGTCATTGAAACTGGGTCCATCTTCACCATGCTGTTCAGGGAAGAAGAAAAGTTCAAGTTAGATTTGTGTCAGCGGACATGTTTATACGCGAAATATTATTAAGATTCTTATAACGTTTTTGAAACATAACAGTAAATTAAGATCGACTAGTTACTAAGTTTGTCAATATAATAAGATAAGAGCTTTAAATTCAGTGTTTGTAACTAGTAGTTATGATATTTTGTTAATAAATATCCCTAACAGTCTGGATTTTTTTTTTTTAATCCAACAAGATATTGAAATTTTCTAAAATCAAATATTCTGATATAATTTTAATTTTCATATTTTTTCTTTATATTAGGGACACAAACTTACCTGAATGAGGCAGCAGAAAAGATCTGAGGCGAGTTCAGGGCATGCCTTCAGCAAGGCACTCTTCACGTGTTGCTTGGTCGTTGAACCGTCTAAGCTCCCATTGTCCATCATGAGCTCTGCCTTAGTGCCAGTGAAGGCCAGGCCAGAATCGAGCTCTGAGATGTCTAGCTTAAGGACCAGAATGTCATATTCCACACACACAGACTCCACCAGCAGAAGCTGGATGTTGAGGTTCACATCAAAGTGAGAAGTGTCCAGGGGCAAGATACAGATCACCACTTCTTTGGGGTCTCTGGAAAAGCCAAAAAGTCAAGGACATGATATGTTAGTTGTTGAGCATATGGATTATATATATATTTTTTGTTCAAAATTTAAGAAGCATATTTTATGTCTGTATTAGTATTAATTGATCTTATTCAATAGAGAATTTGCTTTTTTTTCTTCTTCTTCTTCTTCTTCTTCTTCTTCTTCTTTTTCTGCGTCCTCCTCCTTCTCATCCTCTTCATTCATTTGTTGCCAATTTATGTTCTCCCTATACAATTTTACCTAGTTTTTAACTTGAGACCTCCTAAAAGTATGAGCATTAAAGGTGTTGAATCTATGCATTTTATAAATAATTATACAACCGTTGAAGAACTCACCTTTGAAGTGCAGTGACGCACTCTGAAATGCCATGAGTGAGGCGACCAGATCTGGCAGCATCGGTGATAGCCGATCTTACCACGTCGCACATCGCCTCTTCAGGAGACCTACACCAGAAGCGAAGGAGAAAAAAAAGAGTTGGGCTTTAGCCAAAGGTTTGAGAAGCTGATTCTAGGAGTGGCCTCAAACTAAACATGCACCCCTTTGACCTTTAAACTTGTTTATGCTGTGCTAGAAAACGTGAGTTCCAGACTCCAAGAAGTGAAACTAGTGCACCTGTTTGTCTTAAGCTCTGAGTCTGTTGAATCTTAATGTAGATTTGGATCTGGGCAATAGTCGAGATGAAAAATAAATTTCCTTGGACCTACCCTGAGTGTTCACCAGCTAATATAGATCATGCAGTTAAGAATATTATTTTGGGCTGTAAGGATGAGAACTAATTTTGATTTTATTATTATTATTTTTTTAAAATCAATTACTTTAAGCTCCACTTTGAATGCAACTGTTCAAGACGATTGCAAACTCTAGAACTTTCCTGTCCAGTAATATATGTCAGTGAATTGGCAAAAAAAATAAAATAGTTTGAAAAGCTAACCTATACATCGAGATCTATATGCCTCAGATTTGTATTTCGAATTGTTTTTTTCTCTACTACTTGATTACTTCGTTTTAAAAGTTCCTTTGGGCCTATCCTCTTGCCTTCCTACTGCTGGCATTTCTTGTGAAAGCGCAGTATTGAAGTTCTTGCAATTACACCTTGTGACCTTTAAGCATTGTTCCTTCTGCGTGAACTCATAAAAAGTCTATGCAAGGTTAAGGATTCCTTGATGCGCACAAACAGGATGTGTGAAGCACGATTTCGGTCAACTTTGATACATTTCCAGGATTTTCAGCCGGATCCAGATACAGAAGGCATAAACACTTGGATGAACACTTGGATGTTTTGTTGATCTTATTCACTCAAATTTTACTTAGTTGCAATACATAACTGTAACCTATGCATGTAAATCTAAATTCGAAAGCAAGTATGTAATCTAATTTATTACCCGAGTCAAAGTGTGCAATGCACCATCTGAGAATAGCAAAATTTTAAGAATTTAATCAATCAAACGATTGCAGAGTCCTACCATAGCTTTGCTTTCTTTCTCAATCTTGAGTATTGTTAAAAGGCTGTTGAACTTGCAAAACCAATACAGTTGCATGCAATAACTTCGTGTACGATAAACTTACTTTTCCATGAAGTCTGTGGTGTCCTCTGACATGCCTTGAAGAACCTCGGTGAGTGTCATCATCACGACTTGCTGCAGGATCTCGATATAATCCAAAAGTCACAGAAAGGAAAAGAAGCTTCAAGCAAACTAAAACTTGCACACAAAATAGAACTGTATAAAATTTTTCACAAACGAGTCTGTCGCACTTTGCAAACTGCAAACGGCAGTACGGTAGCACAAGAAAATAGAAAATAATATTTCTGACCAGGGGTGTGTCTTCTTAAAGGTGGCAGAACGAATACTAACGTTGCAGTCACGATTCCGTAAGCTTTATACGAGGTCAAAATTGCCCCGCGCTCTCATTGGTTGATCGGAAAGCGAACGAGGGGAGGTGAGTCACGAGGATGGACCCAGAGCACCACCACCAGCCAACGACCAGCCTACCACTACCACGCTGGCTCGGCTGATGATGATGATGACGCGAGACCGATACTGGGATAGCCCCGGCGGCCTACTTTGTGAAGAGAAAAGCCCGGCCTGGTCTGACCCCGAGCGAGGGTTGCAGATGGGCGTTGTTATAAAAGAATATTATATAGCGCGGCTACTGTGCGATTAAATAAAGCAGAGGCAGAATTGCTTTAGTTGTTTTGTTGGGTTTTTGTTTGTTTGGTTTTTTTTTTTCGTTTTCTCTTTTAAATAACTGAGCGCGTGCATCAAAAACAAATTATGCAAGTGCAAGGGTAGAGGATGGGTTATTGATTAATTTTTGGTTTGAGAACGTAGAAGCGTTCACTTCACCCTTCGATGCTTATCTTTCTTTGTTTTGTTTTGGTTTTTTGTTTGTTTTTTTTTTTGTTTTTTTTTTTTTAATTGTGTCATGTTTTCCTGTTTTGGTCTTCCTGCAAAATAATGAAGATTGAAGAAAAGATTAACACAATAAAGAGAAGGTTTCGGGGAGGCGATGGAAGAAAAAGAGAACGAGGAGAGATGTTTTACGAGATAAGGGCGCCTGTTTACTTAAATGAAAGCGAAACATGCAGACTTTGCTTAAACGCTCATTGTGTAACTATGATAAGCCTTTTTCACCAGCCATACTGTCTGATTTTAATGCCTTGTGTAAAAGATAAAGAAAAGAATAATTATTATCATGAGAAGGAAGTATTGAAACTATGGATTTTTTCTTTTGAATATGCAGCCCTGTCTCGAAAACAAGTTATGCATGATTTTTCTGCGCAAATGATACAACGATTGAAGGAGAAAAAAATGTTTCTTACAACTTAATTAACTCTCTCTCTCGCTCTCTCTCTCTCTCTCTCTCTCTCTCTCTCTCTCTCTCTCTCTCTCTCTCTCTCTCTCTCTCTCTCTCTCTCTCTCTCTCTCTCTTTCACTCTCTCTCTTTTTCTTTATCCTTATCTCTATCATTCGTTTTTTTCTCTCCTTCCCCTCTGTATAAATTATGCCTATCTTTATTTTCTCCTTCCTTTCGTACCTCTTTAAAATCTCCTCGTCTCCATTGCAGCCTCCCTCCTTGTTTTCTTTTCATGTTACACCATTTCGAACCTTAATGAGCGCATATCTTCTCTAAAAGTATTAAATAACCAAATATATATGTATATATATATATTATTTTTTTTCGCGGTACTTCTATGTGACACATACAGCAGCAGTTACAGTTCTTCCATAACACATCGTTGTTATTCTAAGTCGTTTAATTAATAGTACAAAAGGCAATATAAAATAACATTGACTTGCTTTTATGTCAAATGAGATCATATCATGAGGATTACAAAAGACGAAACAGGTAAGCTAACTCACTCGCAAACGATTGGTTTCAAAAGTAGATCTGAGTACTAACGAGAAAACTACTGAAATAGGCTACCGAGTACCACTGAACCGCCCGTTACGCAAACTTTTCTCTTTATCATCTACCATTCGTGCAGGCAGCATAAATAGCAAAAGCCTTTAACGTGTGCAATGTAGGCTCGATTTAACTTCAAGAAACCAGCGCTGCTGCAAAGACATGCTCTTCAGTGCAATAAATAAGTTCTATAAAATGACAACAGGAAACTTGAAGTGAAAATAATCGCTTTTTAAAAGATGTAATAAACTTAAATGCCTGTAAAATGTACACGTATATTTCAAACGAGCTTATGCAATGAACGCGTGTTATATAAGTTATTAACGAAATGTATCCAACAAAAAAGATATAGAATCCAACGCTTTAATATAATTTTTTTTTTCTTGAATAGATATTTGACAGCTTAACTTGCATTCCTCACAAATTTGGTATGTGTATTATTAGATGTACATGTATTATTGTACATGCATGACAAAATCGTTGATTTAAATTTAATTGGAAAAAAAAAAAGGAACAAAGTGAAAAAGTAATAGACTTGCATAACTATCTCTGGATTTCAATTTTTCTATCAAATTTTATACTGCAATGAACCATTCCATGTATTGAGATAATAATGGAGAAAGACAAAAGAAAATAATAATGAAATGCCAATGGTTCAAAGAATGTAAAACTGAATGGTCGGTCGCCACACATTTTTATGTAACCAAATCTGGCCCTTTTGCAAAAAAGTTTGGACACCCGTGCTATAGATGAATGCGGTATAAATTAGACAGATCTATCTAGAAGAACCCATTGCTTAAACGTGATTCATCAGTTTTTACCCCGAGGCCAGCGGCTGAGGGCATGGACTCGACCCCTAGTTTGCTAACAGAGGGCAGAGAAGACACTTTACCCTGCAGAGTGCAGATCTACATCTAGTCACGAGCGTGACCTAATTCAGGCCACGGGAAAATCCGCCCCAGCTAGCCCATGCCTACGGCCATATCTCAAGTTAAAGCGCGCCAACTAAACAACCCAACGCTTCCTGCAGCCCTGCTGTGGTGAAATAAGTGGTTAACCCGGCCAGGCTCTAGAATTCGGACCGTCAGTCCATGCATATATCGATAATAGCACTCTAGCTTTTTATGATTTCTTCCTCCCAGCTACTACTGCTGTTGCTTTTGCTGCAGCTGCTGCTGCTGCTGCTGCTGCTACTACTACTACTACTACTACTACTACTACTACTACTACTACTACTACTACTACTGCTGCTGCTGCTGCTGCTGCTGCTGCTCCTACTACTACTACTACTACTACTACTACTACTACTACTACTACTACTACTACTACTACTACTACTACTACTACTACTACTGCTGCTGCTGCTGCTGCTACTACAACTACTCGCGCCTCGATTCCCCATGAGCAGACGAATTACCAGATTTTGTGTCCGTGAACGTGAAGCATTCATCATATTAATTTTTTTTAATTTGCTTTATAAATCTCTGTATAACAAAGCATTCCCGGGAAAGATAGGCCAGTCAAATTATCAAGTTGTCAGTAGGCGTTGCCTGTTGTCGTTTTATGTGAAGGCTACTACTGCATCCTACTTGTGCGGGTACATAATTATTATCACGTACATGTATACTGAACTCAGTAGGACATACATTCTAAATTAATTGATAGGGTGTTTTTTTTTTCAGGATGAAATGCAACCAATCTGCGGTTGGCTACATGCAAAAATAATGTGAAAATTTATGAAACTAATTGTGTTGTTGAAGCGTGACTTTCTTGTTTAATATTTTAGTGCATGTTGGTTCTATTTTGAATAATGGAAACTACTGAAAATAGTAAAATAAAAGTAAAGGTAAAGTGCACAAAGCTAAGCTTTCTAATTTCTTTCGCTTACCTTGTTAAAGACTACTTAATTGAATTGGGGCGAGTTGTTGAGAAAAAAAAAATACAGATTTTTTTTCCTTTTTTTTTTTTATTATTACTTGTCATCAAAACAAATCAAGATTGTGCAAAATAACGCGCCGCCACCCTCTCCTTATCCCTGTCTGTCTGTCTGTCTGTCTCTGTCTCTGTCTGTCTGTCTGTCTGTCTCTCTCTCTCTCTCTCTCTCTCTCTCTCTCTCTCTCTCTCTCTCTCTCTCTCTCTCTCTCTCTCTCTTTCTATCTATCTATCTATCTATCTATCTATCTATCTATCTTCCCCCACTTTTCAACCCCGTTCTATCCAGCCACGTTTTTATTTTGGTTTCCGCTCCTCTCCCTCTGGCCTTCCTCCCCCCCCCCCTCCCCCCCCCCCCCCCTCTCTCATTGCAAAGCTATACAGCGGAACAGATTCGGCACGTATCTTCCG
>JAWDGP010004190.1:1027500-1032500 GCA_033675545.1 Elysia crispata
TATAGCCTAGGTTGCTGGTGGCATATATCCAAACAAGGAGCAAAAGTGCGATGTCATATCTGGTTCTAAATAGATACTTATCATGTCTGGCCTTCTCTTCCCTGAGCCGCATCAGATGTAAATTTATATATAGTTTATATCTGAATTTTACTTCGGACCGTTTCCGTGCTGAGCTGAGCGTGCGATGATGAAAGGCAAATTGTTTCGAACCGGTTACTGAGCACCGTGGTCTTTATCCCCACGTTATACTCGAAAACTAAAAAGTGGTGTGGTTTATATGTTTAAGCATAGACTTGCTTATAAATTGATAGTTGAATCGGCTCACACCCAACAAGCCCTATCATTGGTTTGATGAGAGCTTAATCTTTGTCAATATACAGGTTACAACTTCATTGCATGGAGTCATTAGAAGTGGCACTTCTATAACCCCGTTATACTAGAAAGAATAAACCGATAGGGTTTATATTTATGATTAAGTTTAAGACACTCGGCATAGACCTCATTATAAAATGATAGTTGAATCGGCTCCCATCCAACAATCCTCATCTTTGGCTTGACGGAAGCTTATTCTCTGTCAATGTACAGGTTACAATTTCATTGCACGTAGTCGTTTGCTCTAGATGTCTGAAACTCTGAACATAAGCACTTATATTCCTCGGATTTTTTCCCACGTGCGAAGCCCAATAGAATAACCGCCGAAAGAGAAGGCAAGTCCCGAAACAACGACGATAAAGGTTTCGAATTTGCAGCTCTGAATTTTGCATCGGTTCTTATGTTTTCCTCGTGATGTTATAAGGAAACAAAAATCGTGGAAAGACCATTAAAAAGACACCTCAGAGGAAATAAAAACAACAACTTCCCAATTCTCTTATTTAAAAAAAAAATTGCTTTTACGATTAGCAGGTAAACATGCCATATTCCACTTTGTTTTGTTTTGTGTTTCTAATACTAGGGAAGTGTATCGTTCCCCAGGCCAGTTAAACAAAATACACGCTTGGCTGGTAAAGCAAAGAGTCTATGCCTTTGCTTCACATTGAGGTCCACAATGCAAGCACGTTGTCTGAAACGAGACTTATTTCGTTATGTTTAGAGGTTAAATGAAGAAAAGACAAAATAATGACTGAATTAAATCCCACTCGGGTTCTAGTACTGCATTACTTTATGACTTTCTAGTTAGCACGACTTCTGCCGTCTCATAACTTTCGTCTCTATGATAGAAATTCACGCAGGGAGCAAGTTATTCGCAGCTTTTGCCATGATTTTTTTTTCAATTGATTTGATATCCCTGTTTCAATCTGATTGTCATCTATTATCTTATTCAATTTACAAGTCTTGTTATAGGAAGATGAGGGGTGAGGTTCTTTTTTTTTTTTAATACGTATCAGGAGCTAAAGAAAAACAAATAAATTTTCCATGGAAATTTAGACAATCTCTGCTGAGTGGCCAATCACCATTTTGCTTATCCAACCTATTTATAGGAACAATGTCAAGGCTATTGATAGGTAATAGCAAAGCTTTTTTAATAAGCATTTTTCAAACTGATTTCAGAGAAAACTTTAAGTGGTGGGCATCAAGCCAGTTGAAAGTTCACATCTAAAACATCTGATACAGCAGTGCTTTGTTGGTTCCGAGAGGGTAATTAAACTTGCAAATTAAACAAAGTATTATTGTGAATTAATATAATTGTGACTGGAGGGCGATTGAGATTAAAGAAACAGAATCGAATTAAATGATATACATGTACTTAACTGTAATGAGTAAGTTAGTAACTAAGAACGCAAAAAAAAAAAAAATAATTAACAAGATGCATGAGACTAATACTTCTATTTTTTAAGTTCTTTGTATGCATAACGGCATACGCATTGAATTCGTTCACACACAAAATCGAAAGAAACCTTTAAAATTGACCTTTTTTGCATTAAGAACAAATGCCCTTCAAAATAGGCTTTTGTTTAAAATTCAATAAAGAGATAATTGTTAGATCCTCAGATAATTTGAAGACATCTCGCTTCGACCAACACAAGCCTCTTTGATTGACATGGGCAGCGTGGCTCAACAGAGATGCTATTCTGTTGTTTATAGAAAGACAGACTGAAACAGGCTGCAGCAGCTGTGCAGGTAACATCAACATTACAATACTCTGTGCAGGTAACATGACAATACTACGCACACTCTTAAAAGCTCTATTGTAATATGTCAATAATCGGTGCATTCTCTCTCTCTGATTTCGCCTGGTGTCAAATGCAAGACGGAGTTATGACAAGAGAAGACAGGTAGGATTGCAAATCGTCAAAAAATGCCAACATCGGAAAACCTACTTTCATCATAATGATTTTGATTTTTGTATTAACGCGAAGAGAGAGAGAGAGACAGAGAGTGAGAGAGAGAGAGAGAGAGAGAGAGAGAGAGAGAGAGAGAGAGAGAGAGAGAGAGAGAGAGAGAGAGAGCTCGGGAAGGGAGGGGGAGGGGGTTAAAAATGTGACTATGAAATATGAAGGAAATATTTTCGTTGCATTCCAAAAATATTATGCGAGGCAGGAAGTTGACACTCAATAGAGAAAAAGGGCCAACAAGCAGAGGACTCAAGGACAGACCGAGAGAGAGAGAGAGAGAGAGAGAGAGAGAGAGAGAGAGAGAGAGAGAGAGTCGAGGGATGAGACGACAGCAAGGAGAGAAAGTAAGATAGACAATAATTATATTTCTAATTCTAAGGATTGTAAAGAGAGGGTGGCGGTAGAAAGTCTTTCTCTCTCTCTCTCTCTCTCTCTCTCTCTCTCTCTCTCTCTCTCTCTCTCTCTATCTATCTATCTATCTATCTATCTATCTATCTGTTTCTCCGTCTCTCTATCGCTCTCCTACCACAAGGTTCGCGGTTGAGCTGTCGTGTTGCGCATTCCTGGCATTCTTGATCGATTGCGGACCCTAGCGTAACGAGACTGATAATACGTGAACGCCTAGAACTTCGCACCAGGCACGGAGCTGCGCAGAGCCTAGCGCTATACACGTACCACTACCAGCCGCAGTTACTTAGTGAACAGTCAACATGGTAAAGTGTACAACAGTTGTAAAGCCTTGAAGTTGACACGACCCAGTCATTGTTCGCAGATAATGATAAGTAACAGCAGAGAGTGTACATAGTTACACGGTAACAGTTTATTTCTCTGGTCCCGTCACACGCCAGTACTGCGACAAGAATCACTGATAGAACGCTGCTTGACCTTATGATACAGTCATGAGAAGCGCGTATTGTGCTGGGGTGAAACAATTGACAAAAGATCCGATGATCGTAAGCCTTATCGCTGAACAATGTGATTGCATGTGATCGTTGGTGATTTAAATCCTATAGTCCAGACGTAGTCTATCTAGAAAATAATGTAGTCATAAGTCAAAACAATGCGACAGTGAAACGATCTCATGTGATCTATCATTGTTATTTTGTCAAGTACTTGAGAATTTAGCTTGCATTGTTTTGAAATCAAGGTTTTCTTTTTTGTTTTATCTTCTCAATGTCGTATTCTCGCCGAAAAGAATGAGTCTTTGATCTCCCCAAAAAGAAATAAATAAGATAAAATGAAATAAAATTTTTAAAAAAGGGAAAAGAGGGGAAAAAATTAATGACTAGAGCTACGCATAAACTATAGGTGTGAATTTTTTTCCTTTGCCATTCTCTCAATTTCTCTGTCCCTCCCAGTTTCTCCCTCCCCCCCCCCCCCCCCCCCCAACTCTCTCTCTCTCTCTCTCTCTCTCTCTCTCTCTCTCTCTCTCTCTCTCTCTCTCTCTCTCTCTCTCTCTCTTTCTCATTTCTCCTCTTTTTTTCTCTCTAATGCTCTCTATCTTTATCTTTTAGTTATCAATGTATACTGCCTGTCTTTGCATCTATAATATATCTGTTTTTTTAATTCATTATATATTTTATTACTCCTTTCTCTTCTCTCATTTTTTTTCCATTTTCCCCCCTCTCTGTCTCACATAGCCTTTGTCTTATTTTTTTTTTCCATATCTCAAACTTTTTTTTCTCTCATTTACAACGCACCTGTCTGTCTGTCTGCCTGTCTACCTGCCTGCCTTTCTGTCTATCTGTCTGTCTGTCTCTGTCTCTCTCTCTCTCTCTCTCTCTCTCTCTCTCTCTCTCTCTCTCTATCTATCTATCTATCTATCTATCTATCTCTCTCTCCCTCTCTCTCCCTCTCTTCTCTTATTATCTATTCTTTCACTGGTTTAAACCTCACGCATATTTTTAGGCCTATAGACTTGACGGGAGCTTGTTTGTTATGTGGAAAACTAATCTGATATCACCATAACGTTGACTCATTAAATTTATAAAAATAATTCCATCTCTGCACTGCACTGCGATAAGCGAGCAATTCAAACTAATCATGTAACAAAGTAGGAGAGTATGTTAAGCTATGCATACCTACCACTGAGTGTACTTAAATAAGGTGGCCTCTTGGGGTGACTAACGTGCCACAAGCTCTTTGTACTGATTACGGAATCGCTGACTAATTTATGTCTCATTTCTCCTCTGACTATGTCGAATTGAAGGTTGCAGGCAATCGATATATTACAATTCCTACAGAATAATTGTCTATGTGAAGAGACAAGTTGATATAACGTTTTGAAACATTGTTTTCTTAACGAGTTTTATGCCATCTGAAGAGATAAATTGATATAACCATTTGAGAAATCGTTCTCATAACGCTCTTTTTGCAGCGTGAAGAGATAGGCTGATATAACGTTTTGAGAAACTGTGCCCTTATAGAGCTTTATGGCATGTGAGGAGATAAGTTGATTTAACGTTTTGAGAAATAGTACTCTTAATGAACTTTATGTAATGTCGGTAAGATTTATACTTGTTGAACAGTTTTTGATGTTTTAGAAAGTCTTATAAAGTTCCTGTCATTCCTCTAAAGTTAGCAAAATACAATCAGTAACTAAATAATTAATGCCTAATAAACATGAGAGCATCGCAACAAGCGCTTAGTCAACCTCATCTTCCACCC